>BQNB010072141.1:20492-32531 GCA_026074375.1 Tanacetum coccineum
TTGACAGAACCTCAACAAGAGAAGGAGGCTTCTTCTACTAGCACTTCAGAAGATAATCCTAAGATTCTAGCTTTTAGAAGAGAGTTGGAAGAAATCGCTCAAAAGCATTTAAGGACAGTACCTGAAAACAACTCTACCAGAACTCTTTCAGTTATTTCTGGTAGTGCACCAGTTAATACTAGTGAGCTTGATCCTGATGATTCAATTATGCCAGAGCTTAAAATTTTTCACAAGTCTGAGACAGAAATTTTTGATGAGGCTTCTTATGATGAAGAGGGTATAGTAACTGACATCAACAGCTTACCAACAGTAATTGAAGTCAGTCCCACTCCTACTCTTAGGATTCACAATATTCACCCAAAAAGTAAAATACTTGGTGATCCTAAGTCAGATGTGCAAACTAGAAGCAAAGTGCAGCAAAAATCAGGAGCTTATGCACTTATCAGCTATATTTAAAAGCAGCAAAGAAACAATCACAAAGATCAACAACATTGTTTGTTTGCCTGTTTTCTATCTCAAGAGGAACTTAAAAAGATTTCTGAAGCTCTACAAGATGATAGTTAGGTTCAAGCCATGCAAGAGGAGTTGTTACAGTTTAAGCTGCAATAGGTATGGGTTCTTGTTGATCTACCTCACGGAATGAAGATAATTGATACAAAATGGGTCTACATAAATAAAAAGGGATGAAAGAGGAGTGGTTGTCAGAAATAAGGCAAGATTGGTGGCCCAAGGGTACACACAGGAAGAAGGTATTGACTATGATGAGGTTTTTGCTCCTGTGGCAAGAATAGAAGCTATCAGGTTATTTTTAGCCTTTGCCTCATTTATGGGGTTCATAATATACCAAATGGATGTAAAAAGTGCCTTTCTATATGGAACTATAGATGAAGAGGTTTATGTCTTACAACCTCCTGGCTTTGTTGATCCTGATCATCCAAATAAGGTTTATAAAGTGGTCAAAGCTTTGTATGGACTACATCAAGCCCCTAGAGCTTGGTATGCTACTTTATCAACATTCCTAGAGAAGCATGGATACAAGAGGGGCACAATTGACAAGACTTTATTCATTAGAAGAAACAAGAAGGATAGATTATTCATGCTTGGTTCAAGTGTATGTTGATGATATCATTAGTTAGATTACCAAAAGTTTTGGTGTGATGAGTTTGAAGCCTTGATGCAAAGCATATTCCAGATGAGTTCTATGGGTGAACTCACATTTTTCTTAGGATTACAAGTCAAACATAACACATAAGGAATCTTCATTTCTCAAGACAAGTATATGGCTGAGATACTCAAGAAATTTGATCTTGTAAGTATGAAAACTGCAATAACCCCCATGGAGACCAAAGTGGCATTGACAAAAGTGAGGAAGCTGTTGATGTGGATGGTACACTTATTACAGATCCATGGAGAGGTTCCTCATGTATTTAACTGCCTCTAGGCCTGATATAATGTTTGCAGTTTGTGTTTGTTCTTGTTTTCAGGTCACTCCCAAGACTTCACATCTCAATGTTGTGAAGAGAATCTTTAAGTACCTTAAGGGCAAACCCAATTTGGGCTTATGGTATCATAGAGAATCACCTTTTTACCTGGAAGCTTTCTCTGATAGTGATTATGGTAGGTCAAACCTTAATAGGAAATCCACAACAGGTGGTTGTCAATTTCTTGGACAAAGACTTATTCATGGCAATGCAAAAGAAACAGACCATAGTTGGCTACTCTACAATGAAGCTAAATATATAGCTGCTGCAAAATTTTGCTGTGGACAAGTATGTCGGGTTCAAAATCAATTGCTGGACTATGGTTGCAATTTCATGATACCAAAATCCACATTGATATGAACAAATATTTGCATTGTGAAATGAAACTAGTGTATATTCAAGACAAACCACATCAGATAGCTTACATTTTTAGAAGAGATTGTTATGAGAAGAAGCTCATTAAGGTGGAGAAAATTCACACAGACTTAAATGTAGCTGACCTATTGACCAAACCTTTTGATGGACCCCCCAACCCCCCCCCCCCCCCCTAGGTTTAATTACTTAGTGGTTGTATTGGTATGATAAAACCATAGCTACATTAAGGGGAAGAGGTTAGTTGTTTAGTTTGTATACTTCTGGTAGTAGTTTAACTAAAATTTAGCTTACGTAGTATTAATTTCTGGTTTTAGTCGTAGTATTAATTCAGGTAGTTAGTTTAAGTTAATTCTGGTATTATACAAACTCCTGCAGCATGTTTTTCTTTGTTTTAGACTAATTCTTGCAGGAATAGCATGGTTTGCAGATGTAAGGAAGGTGTGATAAGGTCTTTGTTTTGTAAGTCTTCAGTAAATACTTAATTTGGTTGAAAAAGAGTTATTTAGGTTGTAACATATTAATTCCGGTTGACCAAAGTTAAGTCTGGATAGTGTAATTTTGTAATTTGGTCGGTTTATGTTAGTGCTGTTACGGGAAAATTGATTTTTGCTGTTTAAACACTGTTTAAATGTTACCATTACAGATTTTTGCGGCGCTATTGTCGTTAACAGAGAAGCTATATATAGATAAAGTTTGATTTTTCTTTCATACTTATCTTTTTATTGCTATCTCTTCTTTAATTTTCTTGTTACCAGCATCTACAACCTCACTCGTAACTAAACCCAGTAAATATTCAGTTCACATCATATTTTTATGCTACTTTCGATCATGGGTAATTAAATACTTTGACAAACATACTCAAGTGGGGTTTTGCGCAAAGGCTGACAAAAGTGTGCAGGTTTGCAGAGATAGTAAATTTTCTAAGAGGTTCCAACCTCAGGTATACTTTAACAACCAATCCTACTATCTATGATTCCCTAGTCAAACAGTTTTGGCAGACTGCTACTGCCAAAACTCTTGCTGATGGGACTCTAGAATTACACGCAACTATTGATACTATTGTGTTATTACAATCATGAGGTGGAATTATTAGAAATAAGCTCCAATTAGCAGATGCTTCAAGGATTACCATGTTGCCAAACAATGAGATTTTTAAGGGGATAGGGCATATGGGGTATCCTACTGATGGATCTTTTACCTTTTAGAAAAGCTTTTTCACACCCCAATAGAGATTCTTAGTCCACCATATTTTACATTGTATAAGCTCTAAAAGTGGTGGATGGGATCAATTTGGTAGCAATATTGCTACTTCCTTGATTTGTCTATCTACTGGCAGAGTTTATAATTTTTCAAAACTAATTTTTGATGGCATGGTGGCAACTTGAAAAGCAAAACAAAGTTTTTGATGTATCCTCGTTTTTTACAAATGATTTTGGATATACAAACTAAAAACAAACACCCTTATCTGACTGTGACTTTGACCAAAAAGATTTTTGGAAATATGAAGAGCGGTTTTAGAGAGGTACCAAGACCTTTGTTGCCTGCTATGTTGTCTATTGCTAATCAAAGTGCAGGACAAGAAGCTCCATCTGTAACTAAACCTCAACCATCATTTAGTGTGGTACACAACACCAACCTTCAACACAACCTATACCATTGAAGCGACAACTATACCAATTTTTCTCAACCGGCACCACCATACCTATTGCTGAAAAACTACCAATGCAATCACCCTCACTACACCTACACCATATACATGAACCAATGGAGCATAACTTATGAACAACCATCAACTGACCACACAACACCTACACTCATAGCAAGAGGCTACTACTTCTGTTATGGAACGGATTGATGACTTAGAGAAGAACTCAAGGAGGAAACCATGCAGACCTTTGGGACTGCTATCCTCACTTTGGTGGAAAGAGTAAAGACTTTGGAGGTTGCTTTGAAGAGAAAGACCAAGAGGGTTCTTTTGTCTGATTTTGAGGAGGAAGAAACAGAGGCTCAGGGGAGGAAGACTCATGATGAATCCTCTAGTTTCTTTTGGTACAAGAGCCTTGTTATCCCTCAAAGACTGTCAATGCTTTTAGAGGTAGGAGGAACAGTTGAAGCATAAGCCCTACAACTTTAGAAGCTGCTGCAATCTTAACAAAAGTTAAAAAAGATCAAGTCAGTTGATAAAGGAAAGAGATTACAAGCGAAGGGACGGAGAGTTCAAAAGAATTGCTGGTACTGGTTTGGACTTTGTAATGGGTTAAGTTGCTTTAAGAAGTTAAAAAATGGTGGATTAAAGATTAGTGTTGTATGTGAAGAAAGAATAAAATGTTGGGGGGGGGGGGGCAGTTTGGATGTTAATATGGTTAGTGATCAGTTATATGATAGCATTAATAGTCTCTGTACCTTCTCAGACCGAGGTAGAAGAGAGGAAAGGCTCTTATGACTAGAAGGAAGAAGAGACTTAAGCTTCTAAAAAGACCAAACAACTGAAAAATTCTTTAAGAAAAGGGGGAAAGGGGCAGGACTTGCTGAAGCTATCAGGTTAGATTGCTATTAGGAAAAAGCTTTGGAAAAGGAAGAAGTGGCTAAACAAGTTCATTTGGATTCACTTCTAGCTTAAAGGATGGATGAAGAGCAAGAATTAACAGAGGAACAAAAGAAAAGGAAGGCTCAAGTTTAGTTTGAAGCTCAATCGTATACTGAAGAAGATTGGGACACTATCAGAGCAAAGCTTGAAGCAAATGCAGAATTGAAGGAAAGGTGTGCTTGAAAGGGTCGTACCTGTTGAGATTATGCAAAAAGGATGGTAGAGTTATAGAGTGGGCTAGTAAATTAAAGAAGAAAACCTTTGCTTGAGGAAAAGAGCTAGAGCCAAAAGGAATAAGCCAGGACCAAAACAGTCTCAGGAATATATGTCAAAACTTTCGAAAGATCAGAGAATGGAAGTTGACTCAGTTGAAGAAGTGAAAGAAAAATTTGAAAATTTGGTTAAGTAATTGGATACCTATGTCCCTATGAACTTTGAAGCAACAAAGGAAAGTTTGAAGAGATTTGGTGTAGAGCTCCAAACTAAAACTGCAAAGAAGCTAAAGTTTGATGATGAAAGTACTCAACCAACAGAGGAGACGGTTAAAGAAGACAAAGTGAAAGCCAACCAAGAGACGGAAGAGGAGAAAATAGATAGCAAGGAAAGGATTACATACAGACTTGATAGGATTGATTTGAAGATTCGGATGAAGCTAGTAAAAAAGATGATTCTACTTCAGGTACTAAAATCCCTATTAATCCTGTTCCTGTAGCTATAAGTTCACCCAGTATAGCAATTATAAGATCATTAAGCATGGAAGAAAGGTAGTATTACCTGATTGTCAGGACGAATGGAACGGATATGTATAATATGCTTAAGAGCAATTCTGACTGACATATCAAGAGTGATCTTACAGAGCTTATCAGGAGTGTGATGAGGAAATATCATGGTTATGACTGAGCAAGAGGATGAATTTGAAAAGTACTTTGGGAATACTTGAGAAATGTTTGAAGAACCCCTTAGTACAGATTAATTTGGAGTTTGCCCAGGTCAATAAGGTTAATTTGTTGGAGATACTTTGATGCTTGGCAGAGTTTCCACTGTTTGAAAATTGGAGTCTGTGGATAACTATATGTAATAGAGATGAAAGATTCATTTGTTTCTGAGTGTGCAAAGCAATGATGGACAAGAAACTTCAAGGAGGAAAACCAAATGAGGATTGATATAAACTTTTGAAAATGATGGAGAAGCAAGCTGGCATTAGGAAGTAATGAAGGTTGATGAGTTAGATATCTAGAATGGAGATGAGGAGAACAACACTTAGTGGAGGTGCTATGCACTAACACAATAAATGGTTATCAGTCCACCATGTCTAATAGACATAAGGACTTGCTAATCCAGGAGCAAACGGCTCATGGTAAAGACTTCTCAAATCCGTTAATGGCTGACAATTTGCTAAAAATTATATGGTTATCAACTCACCATATCTATGTTTGTAAAGAGTTGGCTAGCCCACAAGTTTATGGATTGTGGTAAAGGCTGTGGTAAAACCATAACTAGTCCATGAGATTATGGCTTATGGTAAAGACAAATTGCAAATCCATATTAGATGGTTGACATTTACCAAAAAGTGGATGGTCATCAAACTCACCAAGTTTCCTGTACAAAGAGTTGATTATAGGTTAATCAGTCCACCAGAAATTTACCTGATTTTTAGGTGTTTACCAAAGGATTGACTAGACCGGAGCAAAAGTACAGGTAAAGGCATATCAAATCCTTTTATAGCTATAATGGTTTGCTAAAAACCATATGGTATTTAACTCACCAATGTTTCATGTACTGAGAGTTGAAATGGTTTTCAGTCGACCATGGACATGCACCTTTCTGGTGGCCAAAGGACTGACTATTCCAGAGTAAATGGCTAACTGGTAAAGAGACATCAAATCCATTTAAAGTTTTAATGATTCACCTCTCACAGGAGTTAACACACCTGGAAGTGATGAGAATAGTCTGAAACTATATGATTTGATGTACATATAGTTAATGTTGCTAATATGAAGTGTTACTGAAAAGCTTTGAAGAATAGTTGCTGCAAAGATCAAAAAGAGATGATTTGAAGAATTGTAGCTCAAGAATAATTCGAAGAGTTTTGTTTACAACATCCTCAGGAAGCTCAAATTGAAGACACTTGAAGAAACTTGAAGTTCACAAGTAAAGATCAAGTTAGGGGTAGGATTGTTGGGAAAGATATTATGGTAAAAAGACTTAATATTTGGTGAGTATAACAGTTAAGTCTGGTAGTATTAGTTAGTTCTGGCAGTACTAAGTTAAGTCTGGCAGTACTAAGTTAAGTCTGGCAGTACTATAGTTAGTACTGGTAGAGTGGCAGTACTATAGTTAGTACTGGTTGTGTTTAGTTAAGTCTGTTTATGTAACAGAATAGTGATAATAGTTATCTTAGAGATATCTTAGGAGATATCTTAGGAAAGGATATGCATTATCCTTTCACACGTTTTGTAAAGCCTTTTAGGGTTTCCTTGGTGTATAAAAGGAACCCTACGACATAGAGTTTTTAATATATAACAAATAGAAGCATTGAAAGCTTACTAGAAATCAATAGCAAGTTAGTAATTATATTCTTCTTAATAATTATGTTAGATTCGCATTAAACATTAGATATTCTAGTCAGTGTTCTATCATCGTTGATTTGGATTTATTCATGTTAGCTATTGGCTTAAAAAGGCTTATCAGATCCAACACAAGGACCCTACATGTTGTACGAAATGATTCAAATTATCTATAAATCTATGTCTTTAGAATTTCTGCAATCTATCTAATTCTCTAATCATTCATGTAAGCCATTCTGAAATCATAACGCTATTTTGACAAAAATGAGCAATACATCGTTAGTCCTCAATTATACATAGCTTGATCACCTATGTATAATTCAGGAAGGACCATGTCCATGCTGAGAGTAGTCACCTTAAAACTTCTTGTCAAGAGATAATTTGTTATAAGTTTTGGTGCGTTTTTTCTAATGTAATCATCACGAAGAACCAATAACAATAAATAATCACTAGTCACTCTTACAGCCAACCGTACTATATAAAGTCGACATCATCAAAAAAAAGTTATAACTGACACGTTAAGCCGAAGGGAACGAATAATCTACTAGGAGCCGAGCCTTAGACGCAACAATAATTATTAAACCAACGTCACTAATCTTGAACGCTCAAGATAAAGCAATTTAGAAGGGGAATGCAAACGAGTTACCAAGCATGGTAACGAAATTATCGAAAGACATAAATAAAAATAACAAATAGACTTATTACCACAACATCCATTTATTATCTTAGAAATAAGATTACATAAGAACATAAAGGAAATACAAGTTTTATTACAACCCTCTCCTAGCAATAATATCTATCCCTTCCAAAATAGATCCACACCAATAGCAAGGACGATGAGGGGAACGAGAATCGCTAGAATAAAGGCCAGATACTAAAATTCTTCTTCATATGGGACGTAGGCAAGATAAATGCTGAGTGCTACCGTGCTCGCCATCACCAAGAGTGTAATGATATGCAACATTTTTGAGGATTGGATAAGAGAAAATTTAAGTGAAAGATTTAGTGTTGTGTGGAGAAATGGAGGATAAAAATTTGGTATTTAAAGGGAAGGGGTGACTGTTGGTCACTGTTCAGTGACCTTTGGAGTCACTGCTCATAAAAAAATATTTACCCACACCTCTTCATTAACACCATTCCGGAAGGCAAGTCAAACTGAATTTCGGGATGAAATTCTTTTAACAGGAGGAGACTATAACACACCGTATTTTAGGGTCATTGTACGTCGTCAATAAATTCACTATTTATTTTTAGTATTGTACATGTTTGCTTTTAAATTGAAACTGTTAACTTAAATGGCGTAAGCTAAAAATTATCATTCAATGTAAACGGGCATCAAACAATTAAATATTTATATCAAGCAAGTGTTAAGTAATTATTTTGAGGATAATTATTAACTTTGTTCATTTTATTTTTATTAGTTACGTGAAGTGTTTATGTGTCGCAACTTAATGCATTTAGGCATACTCGGAACCAAGGGGTGACCTCCCTTAGGGGGAGATTGTTAGATATTAGAAAAAGACTCGGTCACCCAGTGTATTTTACTATTTATTATAGCTCGTAGTTTAATAGTTAATAGTACGTTTTTCGGTTTTAAGTCGGGTACGAATACCCGGTATATTGTAAGTACTATATAAGCCTCTTCCAACTTTGGAAGAGGCAAGCTAGTCATTTACTCTTTTCATAGAAAAACACATTTTCTCTCTCTAGAAAACTCTCTCTAGTGTTTCTCTCTCTAGAAACTAGCCAAATCCAAGAATCGACCCCGTGTTATGATATAGGATATACCACATTCACCATATCTCTCTTTTGCTCTCCTCCAACCCACGGCTACAACCAAACTTCAACAATTAATTCATACAAATTTATTTACCACATTTCCAAATATTCCTACAACATATCTAAGATATTACAAGAAGGTTTGAAGGTTTAGTTTAGAGTTTTAAAAGGGTTAAGCAAGCAAGGATCAAGATTAGGGTTTCTTTGAATTTAAGGTTTTCTAAGTCTTTGAAGCTAAGGTTTGTTTGATAAACAAGGGTTTAGACATTGTTGTTCATCGTCTTACATCATACTAAGGTTACCTAAAAACCTTAAACTCTTTACATTTGTGATTTTATGCATATATGATGTTTGTATAGTTAATCACCATCTAAGAAACTTATTAACTTGTAAAATAGATTTTTACACTTGTTTGTGATTTGGTATACTTTTACTTATGGTATATGGATGTTAATATAATGTTGGAATGGAAGTATAAGTATTTTACTAGTGTGGTTTATGTATAAAAAGTGTATATAAACAAGTTACCTAAAAAGTGTACTTATTAAAGTTTATGAACAAATAAGTATGTAGGCTTATGGATCTTGTGATTCTTGGATAATATTTGGACACATATTGGACTAAGAACCCAAAGTATGTAAGAATTATGGAGTTAAGTGTTGTAATGGACTTGTAACAAAGTTGCTAAACTAAAAAGTTACAAAAACAAGTTTAAAAACACTTTTAACAAATATATAAAAAGGGGTTGTTTAAAATTCGAATATAAGGTATTTATTTTATAAAAGTACATGAACAGTAAAAAGTATTGTTCACCAGAGAACTTAAAATATGAAAATGTAATATTTTGATAACTCGTCTTAATACGAAAGCGTGGACATAAGAAACGTAAGAAACAGACTTGAAACGATAAAGTTACGTCGTTTTTACTAAAGAGATATTTATAAACGTTTTTACTTTATAAATATGATTTCACTAAAACAATTAGATGGTGATGTAGCTATATAGAATTATATATGGTGTTAGTTATTCAAAGTACTTAGTACTCATACGACATATACTTAATTAGGTTGCATTCGGTCACTATTGTGATGCATTTTCTGTTATACTTGGATT
Organism: Tanacetum coccineum; assembly: GCA_026074375.1. Lineage (NCBI taxonomy): Eukaryota > Viridiplantae > Streptophyta > Magnoliopsida > Asterales > Asteraceae > Tanacetum > Tanacetum coccineum. The sequence goes on from BQNB010072141.1 coordinate 30,395, forward strand.
ATCATTCACTCGAGGTGAGTTTATAGCCCCACGTTTTACTTGTTTTACATATACTCTACAACTTTTAGGGTGAGAACATGCTTGTTATCAATTCCATTTACATGATTGGTTTGAATTCATTACATGTGCATTTATAATTCGTTAAACAAACTAGTCTACAGACTCAATTACTTATTTTGGGACGAAATACATTGCTTGTTTCACTTCATTTTTGAAAACAAAGACATTACTTTACTTTTACCCAAATGCTTATGGATTAGCTTAAGCGGATTGAATTGTGAATTACCTGGAGGGTGAGCGCGAATGTTATAAAATAGATCTATTCGGGTGTGACAGCCCCGTTCGGGTGATTAGCTATCACTGGAGACGAACGTTATAGTATGTCGAAGCACAACATTTACACGAACATGAACACTTACGGTGCCTTGAATAAAGTGGCAGTTTCATGAACTTAAAGTAATCGTAATCATTGTTTTATACACACTTGAATATTTACGTTGCCTTGAATAATGTGACAAAACATACTTTGAACAATGGTGGTCCGACTACACATAACTTTTTGTGAGTATTTGGGGATTGAAATGGTCATGCATTGTTTGTAACTCTTTGATCTCTAACTTTCATACATACATTTTGGGGAACATACAATGATTGAAATAGTTATACATACTTTACAAAACTTTGGTTCAACGTTTATACTTACAAAAACCTATGAACTCACCAACTTTATTTTGACACTTTTAAACATGTTTTTCTCAGGTGAATTAGATGCTTGGCTTACTTGATGTGCATTGGAGTCTAAACTTTACAAGATTTCTTTTTAAACGACTCATTTAGAGGCCGTTCTCTCATACATTGTGATGTTGTATTATGAAGTAACGCTCCCGGACATAATTCCGCTGCGACTCGATTTTGGGGTGTTACAAGCATTGGTATCAGAGCCAAGGTTATAGAGAACTAGGTTACATATCTTACCTAAACTATAACCATTTTTAACGATCACATTTTCAAAAGATTTTTACGAGACATACATACACTGTTTGTTGCATTAGTTGGTCATATTAGATGCTTACATGATTAATATACGTGTTTATATTATCGTACACATATTACTACTGGTCTTATATAATATACTTATATAAGTTTAATCTTGCTTGTTACAGCAGTCATGTCGCGTTTATGATTTTATGAAATCTGACGTGTATTATATTTTCTTGTGATTTTGAAGAAAATGACACCAAAGAAAAGAACCACAAAGGCATCACCAGCCACAACAACCACCACCACCACCACACCGGTCACTAATTCCCAGCTAAAGGCATTGATCGACCAAGGCGTTGCCGATGCATTGGCAGCACGTGACGCTGACAGAAGCATGAATGGCGATGACAGCCATAATTCGGGAACGAGTGTAAGGAGATAAGCTCTTCTTGCTCGTGAGTGCACTTACCCAGACGACATGAAATGCAAACCCCTATATTTTAGGGGTACTGAAGGAGTTGTCGAGTTGACTCAGTGATTTGAAAGAATGGAAACTGTGTTCCGTATAAGCAACTATATTGTGGAAAACCAAATCAAGTTTGCCATTTGTACTCTTCTTGGAAGTGATCTAACGTGGTGGAACTCCCACGTTAGGATTGTCGGTCACGACGTTGCATACGCAATGACTTGGACAACATTGAAAAAGATGATGACCGACAAGTACTGCCCAAGGGGAGAGATTAAGAAGCTGGAGATTGAGATGTGTAACATTTCGTATTTTCAGGTCATTTACGACGCTATTTAATTCACTATTTATTTTTGTCTCGTACGCGTTTACTTTTAATTCCTATTATATAGTTAAATCGCGTAAGCTAAAAATTATCATTTAACGTAATCGGGCACCAAACAAATTAAAGTTTACGTCAAGCAAGCATTATATTATTTTTCAAAAATAATAATTAATTTATTTTATTTTATTTTTAGTGGTTACGTAAAGCTTTTACGTTTCGCGATAAATTTCGTTTAGGCATACCCGGAACCACCAAAATAAATTTACGCTTCAGCAAATACTCATTTTTATTTTCAATGCTCAAAGTTTTATAAAACTTTACCCACATTTATCTCTTGGGCCGAATTTACCTTAAAAGAAATAAGT
>BQNB010072142.1:0-32530 GCA_026074375.1 Tanacetum coccineum
GTAACATCGGTTGTGAGCCGGCAAGATGCAGCAAACTTTTATCAGCCCACAGTTATAATTATTATTATATTTTTTTCATTTTTCATCATATTTTTCAATAATAAAAAAAAAACTTTATTTCACGATATAGAGAAGACTTCTTTTTGAAATATTTAAGTATAAATTTGAACTAAGACTAAAATTATTGCTATCAACTACATAAAAATTGTTGATTTAAGTTTAATTTCTAAAAATAGCACGTATTATTAGTCCGGTTAGAAGCTTATGGGAGAAAAAGCCACAAACTACACACATGAGCTTGTAAGATTTCCAAATAATAATTGTTTAGCATCCAACTCATACTTAATTCTATCATTTTTCGTTCTTCGCGAAGATTCGCGAACGCTTAGTCTAAAAGTTAAGGAACAAGCTAGAGCTCAACACGCTCGATCGAGTCAAAATTTATTCTTATTCTACCCAGCAGAAAAGTCAAAATTGTGACAAAACACTTATTTTATTTTTGAAATTTTTTAATTTTTTTTGGTATTTTTCAAAAATTTTGGTGGTAAAAACGGGATTACGTGAAAACAACGGCTGCAGGCATAATCAAATCGAAGATCCCCCCATACTAGACTTAAACATTGTCCTCAATGTTTTACGAAGGGTCTCTACGCAAATCCTAAGCCGTTTATTAGGTATGCTTAAAGATAAACGTTAGTCGATAAGATTTGGATATCGGATTCCCAAAATGAAGCTGAGGATTTGAAGACCGAGTGATCGGAGGATAAAACCGCGAGCACGAGAGGCTTCAAAAATCCGGGACAATCCTGGACAATAAACCACAAAACACAAAACACGAGATAAAGGAAGAGGCGAGCCTCTCACACAACAAAACACTTATTAGCAAATAGAAAGAAGATAGAATGGATAAGCATGGGTTGCCACCCACGAAGCGCTTGTTTAAGGTCACTTAGCTTGACCCGATCCCCCCATACTTGAGCTTGTCAAGGGGGATAGAAATGGGGATGACGAACACCCAAATCAGGAGTGTTGTCTCCATGAATCAACATCGGGCTTTTAGAAGAAAGCTGGAGAGCTTTCAAGCCCCGATATGATGAATAAGGAGGAGATTTCTCCTTATAAGCAAGAACACCGTGATTGAAAACTTTGTCTTCATTTTCGGATGAAAATGGAAGTAAAGTATTAATCACGGGGGGAAGAGTAGCAAGAATTCTCGTAGATTCGACTTCAATGCATATCCCCGGATCGTAAATCTTGTTTCTATCTCCGGAAGGAGAAGAATCATCAAGATCGGATCCGAGATCATTAGAAGGAATGAAGTCGAAATCCAATTGAAGGGCGGGATGGGTGGGCAAAATATTAGGCACATCAACAGGGATGTCTTCCACCACATCAATGGTTGAATCTCCCGAATCGGTATAATCAACATGAAATGATTCGAACTCGGGACGGGAGGTAGAATTATCGTCATCTTCCGAGTCGTAATCATCACTTTCTATACCCGGTGGTATTGATCCATCACCATCAAGAAAAATGTCAATCTCCTCCATAAGAGAGTCACTATCCTCGACTGGGATAAGAGATGGAGAGAAAGACTCGGTAGGATTTTCAGAATTAAATTCTTCCAGAGGGCGGGGAGAAGAGTTATCGTAAAGCAAACTTCCCAAAAACAAAATATCTCCCTCCGGATCAAGGTTGACATCATCAATTCCCGGTGGAATTGAGTGGAGAAAAGTGAGTTCACCGGCGATCTCATCAAGAAGAGAATCGATATTTTGAGAATCATTAATCGAAGTATCTCGATGAAGCAAAGATTCTATAAGATTGGATTCGGCATCAAAGGAATCAATTCCCGGTGGAATTGAATTGGTATTTCCTAACACCTCATCATCAATTTGATCAACCTTAGTGGAAGTGATTTCTTCATCAAGATCAAAGAGAGGATTAGAGAAAATTTTAAAATTCTCATTTGGAACGTCCTCTTCGGAAAATGACTCATCACTCGAGGTAAAATCTTCATCGATATCGAATAGAGGGTTAGAGAAAGTAAGATTATGATTTTTTGAAGAATCATTATATGGAGGCAAATCACACTCACATTCGGAAGAATCTTCAGACTCACTTGGGATTTGGACAAGGTTCTCGACACTAGACTTTATTAATTCGTCCGATTCCGTTTCCGGAATAGTGTCAAGATGCTCATCCTCCATTATGAGAGAGTTAACGGGCTCCTCGATTGGTGGAACGGGTGTGATTATAATGGTATCGTCTTCGTCATCATCGTAGCAAATGGGAATCTTCCAATATCGATCTTCAATCGTTTGTTCTTCCGCGATTCGCTTTTCTTCTTCCTTCTTTTGTATAGCTTGACCAACCAAATCACATAAGGTTGTCATTTGTTCCATAAGCTTATTACTAGAATTGAGAAGCCCATTTTGGCAATTGAGATACTCATTTTGGGAATTAAGAAGCTCATTTTGGGAATCGAAGATTAGATGATTGACGGTATATTGCGGGGGTTGAAATTGGTCAAATCCAAAAGGGAATTTATAATCATAGCAAGAATTTTGCTCATGATAATAGTCTTCATTCATTGGTTGACATTGGTAAGTTTCATGAGGTCCCCCACAATTTTCACAACAAGGATATTGTTGTGGAAAACTTAGTGAAGTTTGTGGAAAATAATCAAAGTTTTGATTGAAACACGGGTCCTGATTGTAGACAGACGGGACTTGAGGTGGACAATCGTAACCGTAATGAGAATCGTTCCCACATAACTCACAAGAGTATGGCACGTATTGGGATTGTGGAGGATGGTTTGCAACACTTGGAGAATCGTTAGAAGAGTACGGAGTTGAAACATTGATTGGTGTTACATTTTCAACTTTACAATAAAAACAAACTCCATCGTATTCATTGCAACCACATTGTTGGCATGTACGAAACAGACATTGTTGTTGCAAACTTTGCAAGTTTTGTAGGGGCTCACCAATGGTTTGATTTTTGCATGGTTCCGGATTAGAGATAATCGGAACTTTCGGTGTGGGGCATTTATAACCGTAATGGAGCACCTTTCCACAAAATATTACAAGTGCATTGTTGCAGAAGATTCCTATCTAACGAATTACCGCACTAGTGACACATTGGTAATGTTGGAGGCACTTGTAAGGAATTTTTCACGGGGTCCTGTATGCCAAAGTAATGGCTCTTGTGGGCATTAAACAACGTTGGTATTGTCATCGGATGACTCGGAAGTATCTTGAAGGTCTTGGAAAAATTCATTTTCCACACAATATGTAAACAAATCTTCCATAAATTCCTTTCGTAAAAGAGCACATCCTTTACAATACGGACCATCAACCGGGGTTCCACACCTTGCACAACATTTCGAGGGGGTTTAGGAACAAGAATCTTGTCTTCAAGACCCTTTTTTGAACAACAAAAGTCTGCAGTGTACAAAACTCCACAAGTCGAGCATTCTTTAATCGCGTAAATCGGATTCAACGATAATTGAATGTCGTCATAAGAATTAAACATTAAGAGGGACATAAGAAAAAGGGAATTAAATGTAGAAGAAAATAGAAGATTATTTTGGTTTTTGAATTTTTTTAAAAACATATTTTACTAACGGAAAACTAGATCAAGACAACTTAACCTGATAATCAGCATGCTTCACGGTAGCTCTTCGGAGGAAAAAAACTCACAAAGGAGCGGAGGAAGGGATAGCGCGATGGCTTATATCTCCTTTCGGGTCGTGTTCGTTGGAACAACACCCCTCCTTATACCCCTCTTGTAGTTTGTTTAACTTTCAAAGGTGAGCCGTACCTCGCAAGTGACACAAAAGGCAAGTTTTTGAATCTTTTGTTCGGGAACTTATTATGGATAATACTCCAGTTGAGAGTATTATTTTGATGGTGTTCTTTAACCAAATGATTTTTATTTCTATTTATGGACAATGTTTATATATTTTTGGTTTTTTTTTTCTTTTGTTTTTAGATGATAATTATACTAATAAAAGAAAATGAAAAATATTTTTGTACTTTTTATATTTTTATAGAAGAAAATATTCACAATATCAAACAAAAATTTTCAAAAGTAACGACTTTCGTTTCACAGCCTCCCCGGCAGCGGCGCCAAAAATTCTTGTCGTATAGCATATATAAAATACTAGGCAAATCCAAACTCTTCACCCTTGACCAAGGTAAAAAGTCAAGACCTACCTAGAAATAAAATATATAAGAGAATCAATGATAAAATAGATTCCGAATTATGATTCCCGGGTCGTATGTCCCAACGAGGCTGCAAATTGATAGTGATTTGGTTTGATTTAGATTGAGTGAGAATGTTTTTGATTGATTATAAGTTCCTTACAACTACGGGAAGCAAATCTTAGGTATATGGGAAACCCTAAATTACAATCTATGGACAAAACCTAAAACGGGCATGCAAAAAAAATGAAAAAAAAAAAAAACACTACCAGCAGAAACGGTACACTACCAGCAGAAACGGAGCTCTAAAACTGCTGATTTTAAAAAATCGTTTTTAGCCAAAACTCAAAACACGAAAGTTGTCAGGGACATGTTTTTAAGCAACTTTTAATAAAGGCACCTTATAAAAATAAGCAATCAATATGCCCCAAAAAGCCCAATAAGCTGCTGATTTAGGAAAGTAGATAGAAACGAGGTCTCCAAAACTGATGATTTTAAAAAATCGTTTTTAGCCAAAAAACTCAAAAAACGAAAGTGCCGGGACTGGTTTGTTAAGCAACTTTAAATAAAGGCAACTTATAAAAATAAGCACTCAATAAGCCCAAAAAGCCAAAAGAGCTGCTGATTGCAGAAATAGGGTTTGACCTTACTTTTAGTAAAAGAAGCTGTAAAAAAGCTCAAAATTAAACCAAAATGCAAAAGAAAGTTGTTTTTCGAAGCTTATATATTGCTTAATGCGATTCCAAAAAGCCTTTTCTACCAAAAAACAACTTAACTCAACGCAATTTGCATCAAAATATATAGTAACTCTAACTTTTTCTAAAAAAAGCAAAATGAAAATAAGCTAAATTCCTAAATAAGCCAAAAATGAAAAGTGTGCTTTTGGCAAATAAGTCACTAATGAGTCCTTATAAGCCCACCTATTCACTTTTTTAAATAAGCCATTGGAATAAGCACAATAAGCACAAATGACTAAACTACTATTTTTTTGATTTTACTGAAAATAAGCACTTTTGAGCTTAAAAATGAGCAAGCAATTGGATTCTTATGATGATATAAGCTAAAAACAGATTGAGATTTAAGCTCAATGAACAATAATTAAGACTCAAAAGATATTTTGAAACACTAAAATAAAGCCAGGAATGGGCTTATGAAAAAGCTATTTCCATTTTTTTAACTCTCATGCGATTCTAACTTAAACTTTAGAACACATTTTGCACAATACAACAACACTTTACCCATGCTATAAACACTTAAAATTAATATGCAAACAAAGCTTTAATATCTACTTTAAGCTAAAACTCAAAAATAAGCACTTCTACTTAAGCAAAATAAGACAGAAATAAACAATAATAAGCAATGCTACAGTAACCTTAAAGAAAAGTGCAAGAATTAAATAAGAGACTTACAATGAACCTCTAGCTAAACAAGAGGAACCCAAAAGGGCAGCTATAAGCTCCCTAGCTTATTAATAAGCTAGGGTGTGAGTCCATTTGGTTTTCCATTACAACCAACTTCCAAATGCTTTCACATTCAAATGCAAAGGTAACTTCAGGTTATTAAACTGGTTTGCAGAATTTAAACTTAGTTAACACTTATTTAGCTCAAATAAAGAGCTTAGAGTAGCTTTAAAACAAACTTAAGGTAATGTAAACTTAGAACACGAATTGCAAAACAAACTGAAATTTCATTAAACTTGGAACTTTTACAAATTGCAGAAAGGAAAAAGTTTTTTTTAAATTAAAAACTAAAAATTACACTCTTAAAAACTAAAAATTACTCTCTTTTCTACATGGCTCACTAGCCCTATTTATACAAAGAAAAAGGTAAAACAAGCTGAAGTCTTCTGTTTGACTTTCATTGACTTTTCTTTTTTTGAGCTTGACTGTGTTTGTTTGCTGAGTATAAAGCTTCCTTGTGCTTAGTTATTGTGAGTATAAACTAACCAATATATCCTGGCCATAATTTCCTTGTATTCTCTCTCATCCCTTGGATCGAAAATGCCCTTGGATTGCCAACTTGGCATTGTGGCCATGTGGGGTAAGTGGGAAGGTTTTGTCAAGTGGTTGATGGAGTGTTGCAGGGTAGAAGTATGGAGCAAAACTAGGTGCTGGCTGGTTTTGGTATTGGCGGGAGATTGGGAAAAGGGTTTATACAAGTTGGGTTGTGACAGAGAGAGGTTGAAGATGATTAAGGGTATGTTTGGTTTGTGTACAAGAAAAGCCCCTCCACATCTTTCTTCTTTTCATTCTCTTTTTCCCCTTTCTTTCTTTTATAAATGAAGTTTCCCAAATTGGCATAATCAGCCCCTGTCTTTGTTTCCTTAATAATATAACTTAGGGGTTTGGCATTTTTGACCCCTCAAACGTTAAATTTTCTTTGCTTTTCTTTCTCGAGTTGACTTGACTTTTGATTGGGCTTCGTCTTCACACACTTTTCCATCCCGTGTCTGGTTTTGACGCTTTTTGCTTGGTTTTTCGTCTTTTTGTGAGATATCCGTTCCTGCACAACACAATTAGCAAAACAAGCATATATTTGGCATTTTGAGTACGTTTTTGGTTATTTTAGCTCGTTTTTAAAGGTAAAAGGTATGTGTAATTAAACACATACCACTGGTCTACGCGATTTAGCTTAAAAGTTAAATTAAAAGTAAACGCGTGTTGGACCAAAATAAATAGGGACGAATAATAAGAGTCGTAAAATGACCTGAAATTGAGAAATGTTACAGATCCCCTTTCTCTTTCATCTTGTCAAGGTTTTCATCATCTTTGACTTAGTAACAAGTGCAACCAAAGATGTGAAGGTGTTTGAGAGTAGGTTTTTAGTCATTAATGATGTGATACGGTGTAACATGCGGTTATTATTGCTTCAGCCCAAAAGAAGAGTGGAAGTTTAGAAGCCGAAAGCATTGTTCGAGCAGCCTTAACCAGAGTATAGTTCTGTCTTTCGACAACGCCGTTCTGTTTAGGTGTTCAAACAGTAATCACTTAAGCTTTAATATTCACACGATTTGAGCAGGAGGATTAACAAGCTACGCGGCTTGAGATTCTATAAAAGCAATTTGAGTTACAAATCAGGCGGTTTGAATTTCTAGATCAAGAAATTTAAGTTTAAGGTTTCGCGATTTGGTTAGGCGATTTGACAAGGTGTATGAAGCAATTTGAGCTCGACCTCACGTGGTTTGGTGTAAGTTAAGGTGTAGGTAGTCTGAGCTCGTGGTTAGGCGATTTGAAGATAGCGAAGGTTTTACAAATGGTGGGAAAAAAGGTTGTTTAAATTACAAGCCCTGAATAGTATTTTTAAAATACACCCATAAACTTGAAACTATTTCACCAGTCGTCCTAATTTAATCCCTTAACAATCGTTACCCTTAACATGACTTCATTTACATCGTTAGTCCTTGTTTCCCATTTATGCTTAAATGACAAAGTTAACTAGACAATGTTTACCCTCTAACGACTATTGAGTATAACATTTGTTTAGTTAACAATAAAAATAAAAACAAAAAAAAATATAAAAAAAAAAAAAAAATAAAAAAAAAAAAAAAATAAAAAAAAAAAAAAAAAAAAAAAAACATTCAATCAAAAAAACACCAAAGCAAACACAACACTTAATGCTAAAACGATCCTATATATAAGATTCACTCAAACGACAAGCGGCTAAGGATTCGGATTAAGAGTGACAAGTGATCACGGAGTTGATTTGGTATCCCTTAATTGAGATTGAAGTGGGTTTCATGAAGGCGTCTACTTATTTCATCATTGAGACATCCTTCTACTTTCTACCCCTTTTCTTTAAACCTCCTCTATTGATTGATGACTTTCTTAAACATATACAGCCGATGATTAAGACTTGGATTATCTAGTTATACCTGATGTAAGGAGTTACATTGTAGTACTCACGGTGTATAGCTATCACTTTAAAGAGTTAAAATAAGCTCTAAAAAGATTTATTAAGCTCTTTGAAACCTAAAAAAGCCATGAAAGGGTTGATAAATAAGCTAGTGATAGTTTTCGTATAAAAAGATTAAAGCTTTTATTCGAATAAGCACACAACAAAATTTAAGTACGAAAAAAAAATAAAAAACCCTAATAAGCCTAAATAAGCCGTATATATACACAACTCAAACCACAAACTATCACTAAACCTACCCGTGGCTCATGATACCAATTGTTAAGACCAAATATATCATTTCCACTTGCATATGATCGAATAAGAAATAAAGGAGGAAGGAATGAGAAGAAGAAAAGAGAGAAGGAAAGGAGGTAGATTATCCAAGAGAGTGTTTTACAAACAAAAATGAATAACCAAACCTTCTCCTTGTGTGGAGAAGGGTATATATAGTCTTAGAGACCATTTTGGACGCCTACGGACTTTGGTATGGGCCGAGCTCAAGTTTTGGTGGGCTTGAATCCCATAACACTTACACAGTTAGATTACAAACGAGCCTGATACCCTTTACTAGCCTATTACAATACATTAGATTAAATGACCGAGACTTCTATTGTTGACTCAATAATTTGAGGCTAATAGTTTGTCTTCTTGAGCATCACCTTGTACTTCTCCTTGATAATCATCATCATAATCATGCACTAACGGAGGATGAGTGACATAAAATGATTGTGAAGGTTGATAATATGAAGGACTCGCATATGAATTTGCATCTAAAGCAAGTGGGTGATGATTCCTAGCAGCTCATTTGCTCAAGAAGCATTCACATTTGGTTCATGCTGGCTTAAATAGTCATAAAGTCGATCATAGTCAACATTTAGATATTGATGTGATTGATGAGCCAGCGTAACATATTTACTCCATTCGGGTTGTAATGAGTTGAGGAATTTGGTGCTGACTGCAATTGGTCCTGGTAGAAGTTTGTTTCGTTCCATGTAGTTCATAAGCGTTGTAAATATTTCATAAACAGATGTAAGAGATTCACCAGCCTTAGCAGAAAATTTATCAAACTCATTCATAAGCTTCGAATGTCTCTCTTGCTTACTCAAATCAGTTCCTTGCATCAGTCTTTTGACAAGATTCCACATTGCTCGAGCATTTTGACATGCATCAACGGAATTATATATGTCATTTGGTATTCCTTGAAAAGATGAAGTTCATAACCTTGATATCTGTGTAATACCTCTCCTTTTCTTCAGGTGTTAGATCTGCTACTGTGTGGTCTATTTCTTTTTTGGGTAAAGGGTTACCCCGGTAAAGTATATTAAAACTGAAACAATTAAGTACAAATGGAATGTGGCTAAAGTACCACATTAAACTCTAGCTAAGCGCTTGAAAAACTCCTAAAACTAGTGTTTATGACATGCCATAAACACTCACAACTCTAGCAACAAACTACACAATTGAAAACTAGAGAAGATGAACAGCCAAAAAGGCACTAACTACGCAAGAAACAAGGAAACATAACGATCTTCCAACAATCAGCATCACCATGCTAACCAGCACAAACCATGTAATTAGAAGAACTTGCCATTGTCTTTGCACTTCTTAACAAGTTAATAGATTTATCAAAAACATTTTCATCCTCCTATTTACTTTCCTCATCCAAAGCATCATAAGGATAAGACACGGGGATATTATAATTACCACCATTCTTATAATTTTGATTGTTACTTGCGGATCCATCTTTGACACACTCACCGCAGCCTTAGGCACATACTTAACATTCAACTTACCCGAATGCCCATCAATCTTAACACTATTACGGTTATTAGAATTACTACTTGTACCAGTTTTACCATTCTTCCTTTTGTTAACCACCATCTAGAAACCATCATTAGACTTATCAACAATAGGAGTAACCGTGATGTTCTTAGGACATTAATCAAGAACATGACCAAATATTTTACAATGATCATAACGTGGTGGCTTCCACTCATACTCCACACATACCGTCTCTTTAGAAAAAACTAGAGCATTCTAACAAAGGAATACCCATGGTAACACTCTCTTTAAGGACATCATCAGCCTTAACCTTAATCAAACATCAAGCAAAGCTGCTCCTTCCCCAAGAATCAATACACATAGGAACTTTGATAAGAATCAAAGAATGATAGGTATTACCTAATTTTAGTTGTTAATGAGACTATATACACTGTCCTCAAAAAAAAAAAAAAAACAATAAAGAAAAAAAAAAAAAAAAAAAAAAAAAAAAAAAAAAAAGAACACTTGTAAAGGAACATCATGAATCTTAACCCACACTGGAATGCGGGTTAGCTCTTCCTTCAATGGACGAGTATGCATAGTCCATTTCTTAAGAATAATAGGGTTGTTACGAATCATCCATGGCCCATTCTCTAGAACATCCTCTAGCCCTTTACTTGTATCAAATTTGAAAAAGAAGAAACCTTTATAATTCATCATTATGCGAGTTAAAGCCTAATTTTCCCTCAGTTATTCTGAACATAGTTGTAACACCCTTAAAATGGGTCGCAGCGGAATAATGTCCGGGAGCATTACTTCATGAGTACCTTTGCACAAGATATGAGAATGACATCTAAATAAGTCGTTTAAAAATGATACATTGGATTTAATAAACTTGTTTGTTACAAAAGCTCAAGGCTTAACATGTTCACTTGTAATTGTAAAGATTTTAAGACATAGCAAATATCCCTAAAATGTAATGCACACAAATCTTTCTAGTAAGTGGAATCAAAATGATTATCACCAATGTACCCTTGTTTCTTGTACCTTATTGACCTGAGAAAAACATGCTTTAACACGTCAACATAAAGTTGGTGAATTCACAGTTTTAAGTTATGTATAAAGTAGGACTGCAAGATTTCCATGTGCATGATAAGTAACGAATACAATATCACAAAAGTAATTACGAAATACACTAAGCTCATGACACTGAATCTCGACATATATGTATGCAAATTAATTGCAAATAATGTGTCCGTGTAGATGTTTATACCCGCAACATCCAAATTGTTACGGACATGGTATACATTCGTTGTCTGGCAAACCGGCACAGTGAGCGCTACTCACCCGAACGGGGATGTCAATCCCAAATAGATCTATTCATAACACTCGCGCTTACAATCCAGTAATTAACAGTTCGTGATTCATAGACAATAGTGTGTTATAGCTACTTAGACAAACTCATAATTTGTATAAAAGTGTACTTGCGTCCAAATGTAAAATAATGCATGTTTCTCACCCCAAAGTTGTAAATCATTGTAATTGTATAAAAAGCGAGGTTATGAACTCATCTCAAGTGAATGGTTGATTATATAAATCAAGTAAGTGAAATGTCTCGCGAAATCCGAGTGCAACCTAATTAGTTATAGGCCGTATGAGTATAATATATTTAATGTAAATATAATATCACATGTTATATAGTTACACCACCACCTAATAGTTTTTGTTTAATTTAAAAAGTTGAAATAATACTTAAATCATACTTTGTCAAATAAAGGTATATGTATTTGTATCCGTAAAGAAAATATTATTTTTTTGTTCAACAATGTATTATTTGTTAAAAGCGTATGATTTAATAATTTTATTGATTATATAACGATATTATATAATTAGTTTTAATTGTTTTATAAAATAATGTATAAAAGTAAAAATAATGCACAAGGTTTTATAAACCTCATATCTTTATCCTTTTAACTCCGTTTTATACGTTTCTTATGTTCATGGTTTCGTATTATGTAAATCTATCAAATACAGATGAACAGTAACTTTTACTATTTCTGTAAATTTTATAAAACTAATTTTATGTAATTAATTATATAAAACTCGCAAAAAGCACAACTCATTCATTTTAATTTCTTTCGCTTGTTCTTTATATGTATGGAATCGTGATAAAATAAACTATTTAAATAAAATGTCTAGTGTTTTTATAAAAATGTGTCTCGAACTCAGTAAATCAAAATAGTTTATAAAAATAGTATTATAAACTTAAAACTTATAAGACTCGTATCTTATTCGTTTTAATTCCGTTCTTAAAGTTTCTTATATTCTTGGTATCAACGTTACTTGGACTATAATTTATAAAAACACATTTTTAAATTTATTTTCAGACATGTAGAAGTTTTAGTTTTTTATAAAAATCTTTTTATAAAACACTTTTATATATTTATTTATCGTAAAACATGCCTAATGTATAAATCTTCGTTTATAGCTCGGTTTTTTGAGTTCTTTATATGCTTACGATCCTTATAATATTTACTATTTTATAAAATTGATTCCATAATTTTATCAGATTTAAATTCTAATAGAAAATTCAAAACAGTGAGCTTTTTATATAGAGTGTATTTATTAGTGTTTATAAATCTATTACTTGATTAATTTTGTACAAATCCTTTACAATACTTTATACTACAAGTCTTGTATATTTTGAGTCCTCTAGATTGTGTCCATAATGATTGTCCAAGATAAAAAGTCCTCCCTTAATTTTTACATAAACTTTGTAAGTAATACTTTCAACACAAGTTAATTTACAACATAACCATATAAATTAATTAGTACTTATATTAAGTGTGTACTTACATTTTAAACATTATTTCACCACATATAAATATAAATTCGAATTTCACATGGTGTTGCAATGCTTCATAAAATATACAAAAAACAACTTAGGTGGTGATTAACAGGTTAACAAGTAGTAACGACATGTAAAGGAATGAATGGAAAGATTAAGGTTTAGAAGACCTTAGGAGTGTGTAGGATGAAAAAGAACACAAGATTAAACCCCAAATAATAAACCCAAGTTCAAAACCCTAATGAAAACCCTAGAAATCTTCTTTCTTCAAACCCTTGTTAATCCAAAACCCAAGCTTCCAAATCAATCCCAAACACCTTAGATATGCTTACTAATAATGCTAGAACACTTGTAGCTTTGTAGAAATAAAATCTATATGAAACCTTAATTTCTAAAAGTGAGCTGTAGGCTTAGTTTGTAAATGGAGGAGAGAATTTGCTTGGTTTACTTGCTAGTGTAATTTTGTGTGTTAAATGAACATAAGACTTTCTTTATATTAGAAGAGTTAGTGTTTAACTACCTTAAATTAACTATGGTTATGAAGATGGGTTTAGGTACAAGATGTAAGAGCTCTCCTCCTCCCTAGGAGGAGGAGATGCATGTTGTGAGGGGGGAAAGGTACAATGATAAGCCAATTACTAAAAACTTGCATCCATGTGTACTTGGTTGAGTTTAGGATGTATACTTGTGATTTAAATGATTTATTAAGTGTATAACCATATATATCTGGCCTATGGTTTATTTTGGTGAGTAAATGAGTTAATTTTTGTGTATTGGGTATAATTGGGTATTTGTTTGAGTATAGATGGGTATTGGTGCTTCCGGGTATGCCTAAATATATTTTATTGCGAAATGTAAGCGTTTTACGTAACCAATAAAAATAAAAATATAAAAAGTTATAAATTATACTCATAATAATTATATAAAACTTGCTTGAAATACTTTAACTGGTTTGATGTCCGTTTACATTGAATGTTGGTTTTTAGTTTACGCGATTTAACTATACGATAATAATTAAAAGTGAACACGTATAAGTTTAAAATAAATAGTTGAGTGTTTATTGACGTAACAAGACGTGAAAATGCGGATTGTTACCGTCTCCCCGTGTTAAAAGAATTTCGTCCTGAAATTTAGTTTGAGTCGCCTTCTAGAGTGGTGTTGATGAAGAGGTGTGGGTTTTAATTCCTTGATAGCGGTTAAACTCGTCGGCGGATTATCCTAAGGTAGCTAACGATGTGTCTTTGACCTTTTGGTTTAAGATTTGGTATAGGATGATGTTAATTTTTCTAGCAAGATGGTCTAAGAGTTTACCTAGTTATTATGATTATTAGCTTGATTCCTTGTGATAAATACGTTTTATGGATACGCACACAAAATTTTGTTCTTCAAGAATATCAGTAGAAATTTTGAATTTTGAAAAAAGTTTTAAGGTGACTACTCTCAGCATGGCATGGTCCTTCCTGAATGCATAGGTGATCAGGCTATGCACCAAATATACATAGGTGATCAGGCTATGTATATTTGAGGGCTAACGATGCGATGCTCATTTTTGTCAAAATAGTGTTATGTATAAAGAAGTATCAAAGAGTTTTATAAGATGACAAAATGATTCATAAGGTGGATGTAAGGTTGTTGATAGGATGTCAATAAAATGGTTTGCAAAAAATCATATGATGGTTTACAAGACAATAGCTAAATGACTCATTGGGTGACAATAACATAATTTATGTGATGAAAAATGGTTTCATAAGGTAAGAACAAGATAATTCATAAAGTGATAGTAACGTAGTTTTTGAGATGATTGCAAAATATTATATAAGATGTCAAGAAGGTAACTCATTAGGTATTCATGATATGATTGTGAATAGTTTATAAAATGTTAGTTTATTGAACGATGGTAAAATAGTTTGTCAACGATAGTAAAATGGTTTATAAAATGATAGTTTATCAATCGATAGTAAGGTAGTTTGTTAATGACATCGACTTTGTTTACGAGACGGTACTAAAACTGTTTATGAGGTGGTATCAAAATAGTTTTCGAAGAAATCATGTGACAGTCCATAATGTAATAGTAAGGAGTTTATGTTGTGTTAACAAATTGTTTATGAATTGATAACAAAATAGTTTTAAAATTGACCATGAAAACAGTTTATGAGGGACAACGAAATAGTTTATTGTGTGATAGTGATATAATGTTTTAGTAAGTGGTTTACATGAATACATAGAGAGTTGAAATAAAATTGACGAAGTTTTCATAATACCATAATTTGATAGATAATCGGGTTCATTGTTTCTTCCCATCAAAAGAATACATGTTTTCTTAATACTACAAATCTCCAATACAACTAGTACATAAATCATGAAGCAAGATGTCTATGAGTGCTGTCCGAACGGACTGGTCACGAGCTCTTTGAGTTTCCTGAAGTCCTCTCAGTCCTGACGTTGGGACTCCTGAACCGCAGCCCAAACTGCTGATCCATCTTAATACGAACCTGCCTCTCACGGTTACGAGTAATCTTCTCGATTGCCTTGGTAGTCTTAATCCTAGCACGCAATGAAGCATTCTCTGCCTCAGCAATGTCTACTCTAAATCTCATAGCCATCAGCTCTTCCTGTATGGGCACTCCTAATAAATGCTCATGTATGCCTCGTATAGCCTCCTTGTGTTGGGATTGTGTCCTCACAACGGCCGCCGCAGGAAAAGCAACTACAGCGACGGGCTCTGGGTGAATGATATCCACCCTGATATCGATCGGGTCCTCAAGATTCTCCTCAGCAGAGACAGGAATAGTGGGTGCAGCCATAACCTGCACAAGCAAGAGTTTATATAAATCGTCTTTATATGAAACCATGCAAGATGCGTGCAGTATGGAAGGTAAACATGATGCAAGATGATGTATGGTGAATGAATATGCACTCATGGCAGGGATGAAAACGTGACATGACGAAATGGAATGCATCATGGTATGAATGGATGATGGTATTAATGAATGATGGTATAATATCATATAAGATAGATTAATGTTTAGATAATGTTTGAGACATACGAGCTTATAGTATACTTTGTCTTAAGAAATGTTCCAGTATTTATATAATAACTCTTATATAAACAAGTGTAAAATATACGTAAGGTGGGAAATATATATATATATATATGTTTTTATAGTCAAATTTATATATATATATATATATATATATTTCCTACCTTACGTATATTTTACACTTGTTTATATAAGAGTTATTATATAAATACTGGAACATTTCTTAAGACAAAGTATACTATAAGCTCGTATGTCCCAAACATTATCTAAACATTAATCTATCTTATATGATATTATACCATTCTTTCATTAATACATTCATCCATTATACCATGGATGCCATTCCATTTCATGTTCGTACATTTTTATCCCTGCCATGAGTGCATATTCATTCACCATACATCATCTTGCATCATGTTTACCTTCCATACTGCACGCATCTTGCATGGTTTCATATAAAGACGATTTATATAAACTCTTGCTTGTGCAGGTTATGGTTGCACCCACTATTCCTGTCTCTGCTGAGGAGAATCTTGGGAACCCGATCAATATCAGGGTGGATATCATTCACCCAGAGCCCGTCGCTGTAGTTGCTTTTCCTGCGGCGGCCGTTGTGAGGACACAATCCCAACACAAGGAGGCTATACGAGGCATACATGAGCATTTATTAGGAGTGCCCATACAAGAAGAGCTGATGGCTCTGAGATTTAGAGTAGACATTAGTGAGGCAGAGAATGCTTCATTGCGTGCTAGGATTAAGACTACCAAGGCAATCGAGAAGATTACTCGTAACCGTGAGAGGCAGGTTCGTATTAAGATGGAGCAGCAGTTGGCTGCGGTTCAGGAGTCCCAACGTCAGGACCGAGAGGACTTCAGGAAACTCAAAGAGCTCGTGACCAGTCCGTTCGGACAGCACTCATAGACATCTTGCTACATTGCTATAAGTACTAGTTGTATTGGAGATTTGTAGTATTAAGAAAACATGTATTCTTTTGATGGGAAGAAACAATGAACCCGATTATCTATCAAATTATGGTATTATGAAAACTTCGTCAATTTTATTTCAACTCTCTATGTATTCATGTAAACCACTTACTAAAACATTATATCACTATCACACAATAAACTATTTCGTTGTCCCTCATAAACTGTTTTCTGGTCAATTTTAAAACTTTTTTGTTATCAATTCATAACATTTGTTTTACAAAAAATAAACTCCTTATTATTTCATGGACTGTCACATGATTTCTTCGAAAACTATTTTGATACCACCTCATAAACAGTTTTAGTACCGTCTCGTAAACAAAGTCGATTTCATTAACAAACTACCTTACTATCGATTAATAAACTATCATTTTATAAACCATTTTACTATCGTTGACAAACTATTTTACCATCGTTCAATAAACTAACATTTTATAAACTATTCACAATCATATCATGAATACCTAATGAGTTACCTTCTTGACATCTTATATAATATTTTGCAATCATCTCAAAAACTACGTTACTATCACTTTATGAATTATCTTGTTCTTACCTTATGAAACCATTTTTCATCACATAAATTATGTTATTGTCACCCAATGAGTCATTTAGCTATTGTCTTGTAAACCATCATATGATTTTTTGCAAACCATTTTATTGTCATCCTATCAACAACCTTACATCCACCTTATGAATCATTTTGTCATCTTATAAAACTCTTTGATACTTCTTTATACATAACTACTTTTGTCAAAATGAGCATCGCATCGTTAGCCCTCAAATATACATAGCCTGATCACCTATGTATATTTGGTGCATAGCCTGATCACCTATGCATTCAGGAAGGACCATGCCATGCTGAGAGTAGTCACCTTAAAACTTTTTTCAAAATTCATAATTTCTACTGATATTCTTGAAGAACAAAATTTTGTGTGCGTATCCATAAAACGTATTTATCACAAGGAATCAAGCTAATAATCATAATAACTAGGTAAACTCTAGACCATCTTGCTAGAAAAATTAAACATTCATCATATTACCAAATCTTAGACCAAAAGGGACCAAGACTCATCGTTACGTACCTTAGGATAAATCCGCCGACGAGTTTAACCGCTATCAAGGAATTGAAACCTACACCTCTTCATCAACACCACTCCAGAAGGCGACTCAAACTAAATTTCAGGACGAAATTCTTTTAACACGGGGAGACTGTAACAATCCGCATTTTCACGTCTTGTTACGTCAATAAACACTCAACTATTTATTTTAAACTTATACGTGTTCACTTTTAATTATCCCGTTATAGTTTAAATAGCGGTAAACTGAAAACAACATTCAATGTAAACGGACATCAAACCAGTTAAAGTATTTCAAACAAGTGTTATATAATTATTATGAGTATAATTTATAACTTTTTATATTTTTATTTTTATTGGTTACGTAAAACGCTTTACAATTTCTGCGTAAAATACATTTAAGCATACCCGAGAAGCACCTATACCCATTGTACACCAAACAAATACCCACAATTATACCCACTACATAAAAATTAACTCATTTACTCACCAAAATAAACCATAGGCCGGATATATATGGTTATACACTTAATAAATCATTTAAATCACAAGTATACATCCTAAACTCAACCAAGTACACATGGATGCAAGTTTTTAGTAATTGGCTTATCATTGTACCTTTCCCCCCTCACAACATGCATCTCCCTCCTCCTAGGGAGGAGGAGAGCTCTTACATCTTGTACCTAAACCCATCTTCATAACCATAGTTAATTTAAGGTAGTTAAACATTAACTCTTCCTATATAAAGAAAGTCTTATGTTCATTTAACACACACAATTACACTAGCAAGTAAACCAAGCAAATTCTCTCCTCCATTTACCAACAAAGCCTACGGCTCACTTTTAGAAATTAGGGTTTCACATAGATTTCATTTCTACAAAGCTACAAGTGTTCTAGCATTATTAGTAAGCATATCTAAGGTGTTTGGGATTGATTTGGAAGCTTGGGTTTTGGATTAACAAGGGTTTGAAGCAAGAAGATTTCTAGGGTTTTCATTAAGGTTTTGAACTTGGGTTTATTATTTGGGGTTTAATCTTGTGTTCTTTTTCATCCTACACACTCCTAAGGTCTTCTAAACCTTAATCTTTCCATATTTCCTTTACATGTCTTTACTTACTTGTTATCCATGTTAATCACCACCTAGGTTGTTTTTTGTATATTTTATGAAGCATTGCAACACCATGTGAAATTCAAATTTATATTTATATGTGGTGAAATAATGTTTAAAATGTAAGTACATACTTAATATAAGTACTAATTAATTTATATGGTTAGGTTGTAAATTAACTTGTGTTGAAAGTATTACTTACAAAGTTTATGTAAAAATTAAGGGAGGACTTTTTATCTTGGACAATCATTATGGACAAACTCTAGAGGATCAAAATATACAAGACTTGTAGTATAAAGTATTGTAAAGGATTTGTACAAAATTAATCAAGTAATAGATTTATAAACACTAATAAATACACTTTATATAAAAAGCTCACTGTTTTGAATTTTCTATTGGAATTTAAATCTGATAAAATTATGGAATCAATTTTATAAAATAGTAAATATTATAAGGATCGTAAGCATATAAAGAAGTCAAAAAACCGAGCTATAACGAAGAAGTTATAACATTTACAAGTTTACGATAAATAAATATATAAAAGTGTTTTTATAAAAAGATTTTTATAAAAACTGAAACTGCTACAGGTCTGATATAAATTTATAAATGTTTTATAATGATAGTACAAGTCATGAGGATTCCAAGAATATAAGAAACTTTAAGAACGGAATTAAAACGAATAAGATACGAGTCTTATAAGTTTTAAGTTTATATATTTTTATAAACTATTTTGATTTACTGAGTTCGAGACACATTTTTATAAAAACACTAGACATTTTATTTAAATAGTTTATTTTATCACGATTCCATACATATAAAGAACAAGCGAAAGAAATTAAAATGAATGAGTTATGCTTTTTGCGAGTTTTATATAATTAATTACATAAAAGTAGTTTTATAAAATTTACAGAAATAGTAAAAGTTACTGTTCATCTGTATTTGATAGATTTACATAATACGAAACCATGAACATAAGAAACGTATAAAACGGAGTTAAAAGGATAAAGATATGAGGTTTATAAAACCTTGTGCATTATTTTTACTTTTATACATTATTTTATAAAACAATTAAAACTAATTATATAATATCGTTATATAATCAATAAAATTATTAAATCATACGCTTTTAACAAATAATACATTGTTGAACAAAAAAAATTATTTTCTTTACGGATACAAATACATATACCTTTATTTGACAAAGTATGGAATTTAAGTTTATTTCAAACTTTTTATTAAACTAAAAAACTATTAGGTGGTGGTCGTAAACTATATAAACATGTGATTATTATATTTACACTTAAATTATATTATACTCATACGGAGGCCTATATAAACTAATTAGGTTGCACATCGGATTTTCGCGGGAGACATTTCACTTACTTGATTTAGATAATCAACCATTCACTTGAGGTGAGTTCATAGCCTCGCTTTTTATACAATTACAATGATTTACAACTTTGGGGTGAGAAACATGCATTGTTTTACATTTGGACGCAAGTACACTTTTATACAAATTTATGAGTTTTGTCTAAGTAGGTAATAAAACTCACTATTGTCTCAGAATCACGAACTGTTAATTACTGGATTGTAAGCGCGAGTGTTATGAATAGATCTATTTGGGATGACACATCCCGTTTGGGTTGAGTAGCGCCTCACTGATGGCCGGTTCTGCCAGGACAACGAATGTATACCATGTCGGAACAATTTGGATGTTGCGGGTTAAACATCTACACGGGCACATTATTTGCATTAATTTGCATACATATATGTCGAGATTCAGTGTCATGAGCTTAGTGTATTTCGTAATTACTTTTGTGATATTGTATTCGTTACTTATCATGCACATGGAAATCTTGCAGTCCTACTTTATACATAACTTAAAACTGTGAATTCACCAACTTTATGTTGACGTGTTAAAGCATGTTTTTCTCAGGTCAATAAGGTACAAGAAACAAGGGTACATTGGTGATAATCATTTTGGAGTCACATTACTATAAAGATTTGTGTGCATTACATTTTAGGGATATTTGCTATGTCTTAAAATCTTTACAATTACAAGTGAACATGTTAAGCCTTGAGCTTTTGTAACAAACAAGTTTATTAAATCCAATGTATCATTTTTAAACGACTTATTTAGATGTCATTCTCATATCTTGTGCAAAGGTACTCATGAAGTAATGCTCCCGGACATTATTCCACTGCGACCCATTTTGGGGGTGTTACAACTATGTTCAGAATAACTGAGGGAAATATGGCTTAACTCGCATAATGATGAATTATAAAGGTTTCTTCTTTTTCAAATTTGATACAAGTAAAGGGCTAGAGGATGTTCTAGAGAATGGGCCATGGATGATTCGTAACAACCCTATTATTCTTAAGAAATAGACTATGCATACTCGTCCATTGAAGGAAGAGTTAACCCGCATTCTAGTGTGGGTTAAGATTCATGATGTTCCTTTACAAGTGTTCTTTGAGGACGGTATAAGTCTCATTACAACTAAAATTGGTAATCCTATCATGCTTGATTCTTATACTAGTTCTATGTGTATTGATTCTTGGGGAAGGAGCAGCTTTGCTTGATGTTTGATTAAGGTCAAGGCTGATGATGTCCTTAAAGAGAGTGTTACCATGGGTATTCCTTTGTTAGAAGGGTCTAGTTTTTTCTAAAGAGACGGTATGTGTAGAGTATGAGTGGAAGCCACCACGTTATGATCATTGTAAAATATTTGGTCACGTCTTGAATTAATGTCCTAAGGAAAATACGGATTACTCCTATTGTTGGATTAAGTTAATGATGGTTCTAGATGGTGGCTTAACAAATAGGAAGACAAGAATGTAAAACAGTACAAGTAGTAATTCTAATAACCGTAATGGTGTTAAGATTGATGGGCATTCGGGTAAGTTGAATGTTAAGTATGTGCCTAAGGCTGCGGTGAGTGTGTCAAAGATGGATCCGCAAGTAACAATCAAAATTATAAGAATGGTGGTAATTATAATATCCCCGTGTCTGATCCTTATGATGCTTTGGATGAGGAAAGTAAATAGGAGGATGAAAATGTTTTTGATAAATCTATTAACTTGTTAAGAAGTGCAAAGACAGTGGCAAGTTCTTCTAATTACATGGGTTGTGCTGGTTAGCATGGTGATGCTAATTGTTGGAAGATCGTTATGTTTCCTTGTTTCTTGCGTAGTTAGTGCCTTTTTGGCTGTTCATCTTCTCTAGTTTTCAATTGTGTAGTTTGTTGCTAGAGTTGTGAGTGTTTATGGCATGTCATAAACACTAGTTTTAGGAGTTTTCAAGCGCTTAGCTAGAGTTTAATGTGGTACTTTAGCCACGTTCCATTTGTACTTAATTGTTTCAGTTTTAATATACTTTACCGGGGTAACCCTTTACCCAAAAAAGAAATAGACCACACAGTAGCAGATCTAACACCTGAAGAAAAGGAGAGGTATTACACATATATCAAGGTTATGACCTTCATCTTTTCAAGGAATACCAAATGACATATATAATTCCGTTGATGCATGTCAAAATGCTCGAGCAATGTGGAATCTTGTCAAAAGACTGATGCAAGGAACTGATTTGAGTAAGCAAGAGAGACATTCGAAGCTTATGAATGAGTTTGATAAATTTTCTGCTAAGGCTGGTGAATCTCTTACATCTGTTTATGAAATATTTACAACGCTTATGAACTACATGGAACGAAACAAACTTCTACCAGGACCAATTGCAGTCATCTCAAATTCCTCAACTAATTACAACCCGAATGGAGTAAATATGTTACACTGGCTCATCAATCACATCAATATCTAAATGTTGACTATGATCGACTTTATGACTATTTAAGCCAGCATGAACCAAATGTGAATGCTTCTTGAGCAAATGAGCTGCTAGGAATCATCACCCACTTGCTTTAGATGCAAATTCATATGCGAGTCCTTCATATTATCAACCTTCACAATCATTTTATGTCACTCATCCTCCGTTAGTGCATGATTATGATGATGATTATCAAGGAGAAGTACAAGGTGATGCTCAAAGAACGCATACTATTAGCCTCCAAATTATTGACGTAAACATAGAAAGTCTCGGTCATTTAATCTAATGTATTGTAATTAGGGCTAGTAAAGGGTATCAGGCTGTTTGTAATCTGACTGTGTAAAGTGGTTTTGGGATTCAAGCCACCAAAACTTGAGCTCGGCCCATACCAAAGTCCGTAGGCGTCCAAAATGGTCTCTAAGGACTATATATCCATTCTCCACACAAGGAGAAGGTTTGGGTTATTCATTTTTGTTTGTAAAACACTCTCTTGGATAATCTACCTCCTTTCCTTCTCTCTTTTCTTCTTCTCATTCCTTCCTCCTTTATTTCTTATTCGATCATATGCAAGTAGAAATGATATATTTGGTCTTAACAATTGGTATCACGAGCCACGGGTAGGTTTAGTGATAGTTTGTGGTTTGAGTTGTGTATATATACGGCTTATTTAGGCTTATTAGGGTTCGGCTTAAAATTTTGTTTGTGTGCTTATTCGAATAAAAGCTTTAATCTTTTTATACAAAAACTATTACTAGCTTATTTATCAACCCTTTCATGGCTTTTTTTAGGTTTCAAAGAGCTTAATAAATCTTTTTAGAGGTTATTGTAACTCCTTAAAGTGATAGCTATACACCGTGAGTACTACAATGTAACTCCTTACATCAGGTATAACTAGATATCAAGTCTGAATCATAGGCTTGTATTGTTTAGAAAGTCATCAATTCGAATAGAGGAGCGTTTAAAGAAAAGGGGTAGAAAGTAGAAGGATGTCTCAATGATGAAATAAGTAGACGCCTTCATGAAACCCACTTCAATCTCAATTAAGGGATACCAAATCAACTCCGTGATCACTTGTCACTCTTAATCCGAATCCTTAGCCGCTTGTCGTTTGAGTGAATCTTATATAGGATCGTTTTAGCATTAAGTGTTGTGTTTGCTTTGGTGTTTTGATTGAATGTTGTTAACTAGAACAAATGTTATACTCAATAGTCGTTAGAGGGTAAACATTGTCTAGTTAACTTTGTCATTTAAGCATAAATGGGAAACAAGGACTAACGATGTAAATGAAGTCATGTTAAGGGTAACGATTGTTAAGGGATGTTGTTAGTACTGTTGTGTTTCTCTTGTTTAATTTAGCTTAATTGCATGCTTAATTTGCTTATTTAGATTTAGATTAGCCTATTTGTCTGTCTTAAGCTAAATGGAGCTTATTTGTGCCTTAGTGTAAAAGTTTTTAGTAGCTTTCATGCTTGTTCTAGTTTATGTTCTTGTTTAATTTTTATGTGCATTTGCTTTCAGTATTAATTCACAAACATTCCTTGTTACATTCAAACACCAATCATCAATCGTCTTTCGATAATCCATTCCAGCCTCGTTGGGACATAACGACCCGGGATAACCATATACTGCTTCCGGTTTTCTTGATCTCGCGGGTTCTGATCCTTTTTGTGTATTTATATTTATATTTACTTATTGACACATAAAAAGAAGGGTTGGTTCGCGCGTAGTCAGTATGCTTTTTCTTTTTCCTGAATCGCTTTTCTCACCTTGCAGTTGTCACGATGTCTGAGTATCTACGATTTCCCTTCCTGGATGGTGCTACTATTGAGCAGGGTGATGCCCTTTCTTTTTTAGTATAATTACAATATAAAAAACCAAAAAAAAAAAAAAAGATCAAAAATATAAAAAATTGTCCATAAGCAAGAAATAAAATACATAAATTTTGTGAAATACCAAATAATTATATATTCTCAATTGAGGTATTATCATAATAACTTCCGGTGAACTTGTTGGTTCCCAACTCGAACAAAAGATTTAAAACTTGCCATTTGTGTCTCTTACGATATACGGCTCACCTTGAAAAGTTGAACAAACTATAAAGTGGGTATAAGGAGGGTTGTTCCTAGGAACTACGACCCGAAAGGAGAAATAAGCTTCGCGCTATTCCTACTCCTCCGCTCGCCTGTGCGTTTATCTTTTTGAGAGCTACCGTGAAGTAAGTAGATTATTTGGTATAAGTTGTCTTATCTCATTGTCCGTAAAATACATTGTGAATAAATCATCAAATAAAAAAAATAAAAAAAAGAAAATTTTTTTTTTTGTAAATTTTCTTTTTATATTTCTATTTTGTGCATGCGCACTCGTTCTCAAGCCCGCAAACGTCAACAACAGCAAGTCCAACAAACTTCTGTTGAATCATCCAACCTTGAGAAACTTGATAATCCTCCCATAGTTACGATGGCTGATAATTCGTTACTCTGGCCCAATTGCTCAAGCACCCACCGAGGGTTACGAGAATGCGATCGTTATTCCGGAAAATCACCGCGAATAACTTTGAAATCAAGCATGGTCTTCTGAATCTTGTCCAAAACAAGCAATTTTTTGGAAATGATAAAGAAGACCCACATGCTCACATCCGTTATTTTACAAGATCACTTCTACGATGAAGTTTCCGAACGTTACCAAATACGTCGGTTAAACTTATGCTTTTCCCATTTTCTCTCGAAGGGCAGCCCGGATTTATGGCTGGGAAAAAGAACCCCGTCGGTCGATTGAAACATGGGTGATCTTGTACGAAATTTATTAACAAATTCTTCCCTCCCTCTAAAACGACAAATCTCAGAAATGAAATCACGAGATTTCAGCAAAAATTTGATGAGACGTTTTGTGAGGCTTGGGATCGTTTCAATGATCTTTTAAGGGGATGCCCTCATCATGGGTTTTCAGAATTGCATCAACTCGATACATTCTTTATTGCTCCTAAACTCAAATGATCAAGTTTCATGAACTCTGCTGCTGGTGGAAACTTCTTAGACAAATTGCTCGAGAATGTTTATAAATCATCGAGAGCAAGTCTAAGGTACGTAAAAATTTTTTTTTTTTTTTTTTTTTTTTATTAAGAAACAAAGCTGTTGTAAGCTAAAATGAGTACGAGCTCTTCACCCCAGCATCCTCATCTGATGTGCTGAAACTCAAAGGACATGGTTCGGGCATGATTCTCGACAGATAGAACCAACCACAGCATGCCGCCCACGTAAAAGCGGTTGAACAAAGTTGTGTAAACTTGTGGGGGAGGTCATTTTTATCAAACTGTCCAGCCACTAATGCAACATTTACCATGACTAATAATCCTAAGAGTATGTGTCCCAAGCGTCTGCGGCAATTTCAACCACTAATTCTGGTTATCGACCTCCGTATGATCTCAAATCAAAATTCTGACCTCCTGGTTTTCCTCCCATTCAGAATCCTATGCAATTAGTCATAACAATTTCAACCGAGGAAAATAACCCTCAATCAAAACAGCGGAAAAAAAAAAACCAAATAATTTCAAACCAAGGTCAGATTTATCGACCCGGTCATCAACCGGTAGCTCATCAAGGGACCTACTCCTCAGGACACACGGTGTGATCAAACAGATTTTGAAAGATATGTCACAGCCAATGATGCAGTGTTGAGAAACATGCAAAACCAAGGTCAAAACCTGCAATCCCAAATGGCAAATTTGACTGACATGCTTTCAAAATTTGTTACTGCTAATACAGCTTCTACTTCCGGTTCTGGAACTCTTCCTGGTAACACTGTTACCAACCCAAAGGAAGATTTAAAAGGTATCACTACCCGAAGTGGTGTTACCATCCAAGGACCAAAAACAGTTAGTCATGACACCGAGGTGACGAAGGACACGATGCCTCCTGCTAATAACGGAAGCACCGAAGACGTCCAACCTCCTGTTGTTCAAATTCAGTCTGGTAATCCAAATCCTGAGCCAAATGTTTCTCCTGTTGAAACTCCAATTCCTAAAGCATCAATTCCATTTCCATCAAGAAGAAATGATGAAAGGCGAGATGCAAGGAAAAGCTAAGAAAACCAAATTGAGAATTCTATGAAATTCTTCAAAGTTATGAAGTTCGAAATTAGCTTTTTGGATGCTTTGACTTTTATTTGGCCTAAATTCGCCTCAAACTTTAAAGCCTTAATCGGAAACAAGAGAAATTGAGTGATATGGAAAAATTGAACGAAACTTTGCTCGGCGGTATCCTTATCATGGTTGCTAAAAAACTTGGAGACCCCGGCAGATTCCTTATCCCATGTGAATTTTCTGGCATTAACACATGCAATGCCTTGGCCGATCTCGGTGCAAGCATCAATCTTATGCCGTATTCCGTGTGGAAGGATCTCTCTCTTTCCGAGCTTACCCCAACATGCATGACGCTAGAGCTAGCGGACCGTTCAATCGCTACACCAATCGGTATCGCCAAAGACGTCCGTGTGTTGGTGGGAAAGTTCCAATTTCCAGCCGATTTTGTGGTTGTTGAATTTGAGCCAGACCCCCGAGTACCTCTAATTCTCGGGAGGTGTTTTCTGAAAACTAGTCGTGCATTAATCGATGTGTACGAGGGTGAAATTACCCTTCGTGTTGGCAAAGAGGCCATAACTTTCAACCTAGATCAAACTTCGAGGTACACGGCAAATTTCAATCATATGACAGCAAACCGGATTGACGTCATTGATATGGCTAGTGAAGAATACTCGCAAGAGGTCTTAGGTTTTTCTGATTCGGTAGCATACGGAAATCTTTCTCCGTGCTTTGATCCTATTGTTGCTAATTCATCTCCGACCTTAACTCCATTTGGAGAAAGTGACTTTCTACTGTTCGAGGAAGCAAATGCTTTTCTTGCTCTAGATGATGATACAACTTCACCGGAAGTTGATCCGACTTATATGATTCCCCGACGGGGACATTCTCATCCTAGAAGCATTCTTGAACAATGAACCACCGACTCCTATTCCAAATCAAGGAGATTGTTCACCAGAAACCCAAGAAGAAATCAAACTTTGTGAAGCCAAAACTGTTAAATCTTCGATTGATGAACCACCAGAGGTTGAACTCAAAGACTTACCTCCCCATCTTGAATACGCATTCTTGGAAGATGACAACAAGTTACCAGTCATCATTGCTAAAGAATTAAGTTTGGGGGAGAAAGCCGATCTGATCAAGGTTCTTAAGTCCCACAAGCGAGCCATCGCTTGGAAATTATCCGACATTCAGGGTATTAACCCGGAATTTTGTACCCACAAAATTCTAATGGAAGAGGACTATAAACCTGCAGTTCAGCATCAGAGAAGGGTTAATCAAAATCCACGATGTATCAAGAAAGAAGTTGAAAATACTTTGACGCAGGATTGAATTACCTCCAATCTCCGATAGTTCCGCTGGGTCAGTCCTTACATTGTGTGCCCAAAACGGGTGGATTTACCGCTTGTTCAAAATGAAGAAAATGAGTTGATCCCAACTCGATTGGTTACCGGGTGGCGGGTATGCATTGACTACCGCAAGTTAAATGAAGCCACCCGTAAAGACCACTTTCCACTCCCGTTTATGGATCAAATGCTCGAGAGATTAGCGGGAAACGAGTACTATTGTTTCCTTGATGGATTCTCCGGGTATTTCCAAATTCCCATTGACCCTCGTGATCAAGAAAAGACCACATTTACTTGTCCCTACGGAACGTTTGCCCTAAGTCGCATGCCCTTCGGCTTATGCAATGCACAGGGCACGTTCCAAAGTGTATGTTCCTATCTTTAACGACATGGTTGAACAAGCACAATGGAAGGGTCTTCATGGATGACTTCTCGGTTCTTTAGGAAATTCCTTTGAAAATTGACCTTCTCCCATCTTGAGAAATTGTTGCCTAAGATGTGAAGACACCATTTTGTGTCTTAAACTGGGAGATAGAGCCATTTTTTGGTCAAAGAGGGCATTGTCCTCGGCCATAAAATTTCTAAAAATGGATTGAGGTTGCAAAGCAAATATAGAGTTCATTGCCAATATTACCTCATTCCAACCACTGTCAAAGGATGTTGGAGTCTTTCTTGGTCATGCCGGTTTTTACCGGAGTTTCCTAAAGATTTTTCCAAAATTATCACCGACCAAATGACTCATCTTCTCGAGAAGTATACTCCATTTATCTTCTTAATGAATGCATCCCAAGCTTTCTTAAACGTTAAAGAAATAAATTACGGATAAGCTACGTTCTTGATTGCACAAACTGGGATTACCCATTCGTACTTATGTGCGATGCAAGTGATTACGCATAGGGGCAGTTTTGGGGCAAGTCATGATATAACACTTTCGGCCTATCCATTATGCTAGCAAGGGACATGATCGAGGCTGAATCTAATTACACCACGACGAATAAGGGAAATGTTAGCCGTGGTGTATGATTTTTTGGATAATTTCCGTCTTATCTTATCATGACAAAAGCATCAGTGCTTACGGACCATTCCGCTCCTATAGTATCTCTTTGCCAAAACGGTTGCTAAAGCGAGATTGCTCGATGGGTTCTACCTCCTCCAAGAATTTGTCTTTAAGTTCTTGACACAAAGGACGGAGAAACCCTCGGCCAAGGATTCTTCCTGTATCCGATTAGAAAACCCGTATGAAAACGTTCTCGACCCTAAAGAGATTAATGAAACATTTCCTCTCGAGACGTTAAGTATGGTGACTTTTCGTGGTAATTCTAGTACCCCGTGGTTTGCTGACTTCGCAAATTACCACGCGGGTAACTTCGTTGTGAAGGGCATGTCAACCCAACAGAAAAATAAGTTCTTCAAGGACGTGAAACATTATTTTTGGGATGACCCCTTCTTGTTTAAAATTTGCGCGGATCAAGTGATCAGGCGATGTGTGCACGGCAAGGAAGCTCTCGCAATTCTCGAGGCTTGCCACAATGGACCCACCGGGGGACATCATGGTGCAAACCTAACCGCCAAAAAGATCTTTGATTCCGGCTTCTTTTGGCCCACCATTACAGGATGCCACGAGTTTGTCAAAAAACTTGTGACTAGTGCATCGACAAGGAAAAACTTCGCAACGGGATGAGATGCCTCAAAACTCCATCCAAGTTTGTGAAATCTTTGACGTTTGGGGCATTGACTTTTATGGGACTTGTTCCCGTCTTCAAGAGGGAACAAATATATTCTCGTGGCCGTTGACTACTTGTCAAAATGGGTTGAAGCGAAAGCGCTCCCCACCAATGATGCCAGAGTCGTTTGCAAATTCCTAAAATCTCTCTTCGCCAGATTTGGTGCCCCTCGAGCTATCATAAGTGATCGCGGAACTCATTTCTGACAATGCCAATTTGCAAAGGTCATGCAGAAATATGGAGTCACTCACCGTCTCTCCACCGCGTATCATCCACAAACAAGTGGGCAAGTCGAGGTGTCAAATCGTGGTTTGAAACGTATCCTTGAAAGGACCATAGGTGAAAACCGTGCTTCCTGGTCGGACAAACTAGATGATGCACTATGGGCCTTCCGCACAGCTTACAAAACGCCCATCGAGTGTACTCCTTACAAGCTTGTGTATGGAAAGGCATGCCATCTTCCGACGAGCTTGAGCACAATAGCCTATTGGCCTTGCAACAAGCAAACTTTGATCTTTTGTCTGGGTGATCCGGAAAGTTCAACTCAATGAACTTAACGAACTTCGTGATCATGCCTATGAGAACTCATTGATCTATAAGGAAAAAACAAAGAGAATCCATGACTCCAAGATCAAAAATCGCGTTTTCAACGTCGGTGATCGAGTCCTCCTCTTTAATTCAAGATTGAAGATTTTCTCGGGCAAACTAAAATCCCGTTGGAGTGGACCATTCACCATCACTCTGTCTTTCCCTTCGGCACTGGAGCTATCTCACCAACGGGCCGAATTTCAAAGTGAATGGTCATCGTATTAAGCACTACTTTGGAGGGGACGTACCACAATTGGTAGTCCCGGATCTCCAAACATTCCCTAATGTCCAATAAATTCAGGTGACGGGTCAAGCATAGCGACCTTAAACAAGCGCTTCGTGGGAGGCAACCCATGCTTATCCGTAGTTGTAATTGTAGGAATAAATGTTGTTTGTTGTGTGAGATAGCTTGTCTTTTCTATCACCCGTGTTTCGTGTTGTTGTTGTTTTATTGTCAGGTATTGCCTCGGATTGTTGAAGGCTTCGTTTTCTTGTTTTGTCTATTCGATCTCTCGAGCGTCAAATCCTCAGCTTCATTTTGGGAATCCCGATATCCTAATCTAATCGACTAACGTTTTATCATTTGGCACACTTCATAAACGGCCTTAGGATAACGTAGTACCCTTCAAAACATCGAGGACGATGTTTAGTACTAGTTTGGGGGGGGGTATCTTCGATTTGATTGTTGCCTGCAGCATTGTTACCACGTAATCCCGTATTTTCACCAAAATTTTTGCAAAAATACCAAAAAAAAAAAATGAAAAAATTTAAAAACTTTTCAAAAATAAAATAAGTGTTTTGTCACAGTTTTTGACTTTTCTTTTGGGTAGAATGAGAATAATTTTTGACTCGATCGGGCGTATTGAGCCCTAGCTAGTTCCTTCAGGCCGAGCTTTCACGAATTCTATTGCTTTGAATTTTAAAAAGGTGAAGAACAAGAAATGATAGAGTTAAATATAAGTTTATGTGTTAAGCAAGATTCGTCTCAAAACTTATATGAATAACTTGTGTTCTTTTTCTCCCATAAGCTTCTAATCCACCTAATCATACGTGCTTGTTCAACTAAGTCAATCGATGTTTTCAGAAAAAGCTTCAAATTTGTAACTTGATTCTTTAAAAGCAAGGTTTTGAAAGATAAAATGCCAAAGAAGCATGAATGAAGTATGAATGCAAAAATGCACGAATATTGTAATTATGCCAATGAAGCATACATTTGATCATATGGAGCTAGTAAAAGATGTGTCGTGATATCCCACTCCGCTAACCACGAGGTGGGGGTTCAAACTAAGACGTCTTTACTTCTAGGGATTTGGTGTGTTGTGATATCTCACTTGGAAGAAAGGTCTAGGTGAGGGTTCAAACTAAGACACCGATCCTTAGCCATATTAGGAAGAAGGTGTTGATGTGATTTCCCACTACGCTAGCAACGGGGTGGGTTTTCAAACTAAGAACACCGGTCGTTGGTTGTGATATCCTACTAGGGAGCGAGGCCTAGGTAGGTGTTCAAACTAAGCAACACATTCCTAGCTTTAAGAACTTATGAAAATGATAAATATGTTGGAAAAAGTTCTATGTTTTAAAATCAAGTTACAAGTGCCTAATAAGTTGTTGCTTTGAGTCGTGATTCGTCTTGAATTATGACTATGAAAATAAGTTGATCTATGGTTGAAACAAGCACACACATTCAAATCATATATCCATGTTGGGAGTAAAAAATTCGCAAGTCATAAGTATGAGGGCTTAACATCTAAACTTATATCGACAATGATCTTGTTTAATTGCTTAGCTTGGGGCTTGTGAAAAAAATCGGGGACGATGAAATTATCCGTCAGGACGTAAGTGGATTATGCTATGAACGTTTCTCATTCTATGATCCCATTGTTGATAAATAAAGGAAGTCAAACATGTAAGTAAAAAAAAAAAAAAAAAAAAAAAAACAAAAAAAAAAATAAAAAAAAAAAAATTTTTTTTTTTGAGTAGTTGTGTAAATATAAAAATTGGTGAGAGCCGGGACTTATCGAGGCTATTGATTCTTTTATTCCCTTTGATAA
>BQNB010072143.1:0-32530 GCA_026074375.1 Tanacetum coccineum
CTAGCCACTTTTATTTACTTCAACACCATCATAACACTCACCTAAAAATGATGCTTAAAACGTCAACACAATGGTTGGTGAGAATCATAGTTTTTATGACACCAATACAAAAAGATTTAATTCAATTACTGTGATTATACAAAAACAAAACAAAACATGGCAGGACAATTAAGCTGACTATTATACATGCTAACACGCAATCGCCCCAAACAAGCAACCACAAATGGGATGGAACGTGTCCCCTGATCCATAACATGCAACATTTAGTCATGGAGAGGAATGCTATCCCCAAATCCCAGACTCTTGGTACCGTAGCACACACAGGTTCATACCCACACCACGTAGGCGAAACCTCTTGCCCACAAAGTAGGCGAAGAACAATGCAACATCATACAACATGCAGCACATAACATGTAATAGCTACTTAAAAGTCCATAAGTAACTTGAACCACATAATCACAGCTATCAAAACATATTTTGCATCACTTCCATCCCAAGAAAACATAGTAAAATAGGACTATGAAACTCACCTGATGTTCAGCTTACTTGACAAGATCTTGCACACAATCTAATCATAACAAAACACAAGTTACACTCAGTTAGGCTAAATGCCTAAGCCAATGTAACAATAACATGATGGACCTCTAAACCTAACACTAAGTTTATGATCCTTTATATGCATCTCCCAAATTATTTTCATACTCTATATAGCCTTAACCCTTAACTTCCAACTTTTTAGTTTCTGGCAGAAATTTGTAGTTACTTCCATAAATAACCTAATTGATGGTTTTCCTTGCATTACCTAGTTCCCCAATGAGTTGTGAGCAACTGTGATTTTTTTAGAAAAAATAATATTAAGTGGAACTATTTTATAAAAATTCTTCTTTGCAAAGTACTCAGATTCGGATCTGATCAAACCACTCAAAAGTTTGACTTGACCAGACCCATTTAGACACTTGAATCCTACAAAAATTCTAAATCCCGCAAATTTCCGTTCAATAATTTAGCCGTTTCCGTTTGATAATTTGAATTTTTAAAAGTTTCGTTTAACTTTTACGTTTAACCGGGAAGTTTTCCCGCTTTTATCTGAGAATCGTCATCGGGAGTGAACCAGGACACCTAACGTTGTAGTATTTTGGCAATAGACACGTTTTTATATTTTAAGGCAATATTTAAAATTTCATAATTTTCGGTGATACTGTTATTCGTTTCGTTACTTACGTGAATCGTGATTTACTTAAAATATGAGCATATGCATGGAGGACTTGGAAATTAAATCAAACATGAAGCACTAGTTTCCTAGAATGTTGGAGACCATTTTGGTCCCCCCTCCTCCCCTAGCTCACGTCCAAAATCAATCCTAATTAGTATATATATATATATATATATAATATCTATATATATATATATATATATATATATATATATATATATATTATATTTTTTAATTTTATAAAAACCTTTATTTATTTTACCTTTTAAACCTTTTAAATTAAAACTAGATTAAATGACTATGAATAAAATTTATTTCTAATTTTATTTTACCAACTTAATAAAACTAAGTTCAAATTTCTATATTTTCTAAACTAAACTTTTAATTTTACTAACTACTAACACTTAAAGATATAAATACGTATACATATACATAAAATACGTACACACATAGAATTATACTATCATTTTCATTGTCACTAAAATGTGAACAAAATGAAATACCCATAACAACCATAACTTCAATCACAAGGAGACGATCACGCTCCATTGATTGGTAACCAAACTCACATAAGATCACATAAACACATAATTATTATAACACATAATGATGTTCAAGTCCATACTAACGGTTTGACTAACCTGCTCAAAGCATAGTTGTCACACTTGTGTAACTATTATTCTAGATGTATAAATTACTATATGGAGAGCTATCCCGGACTCTCAGATTCAGCACATTGGTCGCACTTTGCCTAGATCCAGTTGAATGATAGGTCGCATACAAAAGCGCGTAAACAAGTATAAATTGATAAACATAAACAAGCACACAACGATAAATCCAAGAAAATTGATATAAACAAATACCAAAACATTCAGATCTTCATAATAATGGCTAATACCCGAAGGTATTAGCCTTCAAACGTCATAATAAATACAAGAGTAATAATTTAGCCAAGGTAAACTAATCGAGTTAATGAAAGACCCGTTTTGATCTATATGATTTTAATGATTTGTCTATGGTCTTTATCGTCTGTGTCGAGAAATCCACTTTCGTAAATTGATAAACAAAATAGCGTGCGATTGCTTATATATAAGTTATCTAAATCATCGAGTGAACACTATTTGTCTAAGTCTGCTAAGTAAAGTCTTGATTAATTAAATAATTTGGTGAAACGCTTTCTGACGAGAAAACACTAATTATTGAGTTAAATCTATAAGGTCCTTAATCATTATCAATACTATAAATAATTTTCAACTATCCGAGTAGTCATCTTATTATACACTGGTAAATGACAAAAGTTATTTCACAAAAGATTGTTAAAGTCTATTTTCTTTCTTCTGATTATTTGAATACTACTTAAATCCCTGTAGACGACCTGGTCATACCTAAAAAGATTATACTACATACGTGTGTTATATTTTTACCCGTGTGTTTCCCTATAATAAAATTGGTATTTTTGGTCATTATAAATTTAAAGCTTTTGAAACACATCAAAGTTTTTGTCGCCACTACCGGGGATTTTTAAGTTGTACTGTAGTCAACTTTGGAAAATTACTTTAGCTCCCCCTATTTTTCAAAAATCACCGTACAGTTTTCTAGCAAACTGACCCAAACAATTTCTCCTTTGGATGCATACACATGCTTCTAATTCTAAACTTGTTGAACCATTACCCGAACCTGAACGTACTCTGAATCGATGACTTCATCGACGAAACAGAAGAGTTCCATACGATCAAAGAAGCAATCCACATCAACACCCGAGAATTTTCTATCCGCCAATTCTTAACATCCAATGGATGATGAACCCATATGGGCTGTCGACCGTGTTGTCGCTCTGACTCCCGGTTCCATAATCACTATTCCTGAAACCGCAAACGAATTTGCCATTAAAGGTAAACCACATTGACCTCAGTCAAAGAAACCAATTTGATGGTAAACCAAAAACGATCCCATAAACACATTCATGAATTCCTCGGAATCTGCAATATGTTTAAATACAAAGATACCGAGAATGAAGCTGTCTGCCTAATGATGTCTCCCCTATTACTCACTAGAGAAGCAAAAACATGGCTGGACGAACTCAATGAAGGAACTATCAAAACGTGGGATGAACTTCGAACTGCTTTCATCAGCCGATTCTTTCCCCTAGTTCTTTTCAACCGACTCCTTAGAGAAATCCGTGCTTTCTCTCAACATGAAAATGAATCTCTAACCGATGCTTGGCTTCGTATGAAGGAAATGAACAGAAATTGCCATGGTCATAATCTGTTCAAAGGCAATATTATCAAAATCTTTTATCATGGTCTCAACAAAATAACCCAAGAAGTTCTAAATGCCGCAGCTGGTGGTATTCTCCTCTATAAAACACCAAATCAAGCTTACCAGCTTCTTAGAGATAAAGTCTTACTCAAGCTTGACTAGGCTAAAAATCAAAAAACCAAATCATCTCTTAAGAAAACCATTGCTTTCGCCAATGAAGGTAATAGTAATTCCGATACTGACAAAATTATTGCCTAAATGGATGCCATGACCATAAAAATAGATGCTCAGTACAAAGAACTTCGATCTCGTGCTAAACAACCAATACCCGATCTTGACGATGATGACATACCTATTTCCTGTGAAGAAGAAGCTAAATTCATGCAAACTTTCCGTAAGACTCGTTTTTACAATGATTACTGCGACTGAGACTCGAATTGCGATAATTAGCGTTCAAGCGGACGAAATGATTACAATCGAGATAACTACCGATCCAACACCGATGATAAATCCTATGATCTTCAAAGACAATTCAACGATTTCATGAAATCTCAGTAATCAACCAACGCTTTTGTCAAAGAAACATTCATGGACCTCAAAACTCAACTCGAAACAGTAGCTAAAAATCATTAAGCTTCGATTTAAAGCCTTGAAACTAAGTTCGACAGACTCGCTGACAAGCAATCTGGTCGACCTTCTGGATCTCTTCCAAGCAATACTCAACCAAACCCACGAGGTAGCAACTCTAAAGTTTACCAACCACCGCAATCTCGTAATGAGCATGTGAATGCCGTATTCACAAGAAGTGGTAAATCCTATGATCCACCAGATAACCCGAATGATCAATAAAATAATTCTGAAAACCCTATCAACTTCGATAGCGATGATGAAGACGATGAACATACACCACAACCAAAAACTCAACCTCCGAAACTAGTCAAAGAAACACCGTTACCAAAACCATACAAACCAAAGATCCCATATCCTCAACGCCTTAGAAAAGAAAAAATGGAGGCCCAATACGAAAAATTCCTTGACATGCTTCCGAACTTGTCCCGAATCAACCACGTAACATCTTGTCGACGTTTTAGCCAGAATGCCTAACTATGGAAAATTTCTCAAATAACTAATAAGCAACAAGCATAAAATCAAACAAATTTCTGCCACTTTACTAAGCGATGAAAGTTTTGCCATTCTTCAAAATTAAGTTTCACCCAAACTTGGAGACCCTGGAAGTTTCCTTATTCCATGCAACTTTAATAAAACTTTCTCATGTAATGCGTTAAGCCGACCTTGGTCGCTAGCATAACTATGCCATATTTCCTTAGATGCGAAACTAAATGTTGAATAGCTGAAAATATGCTCGTTGAAGTTGGTAAATTCACCTTCCCTACCGATTTTGTTATTCTAAAAATGGAAGAAGATAGCAAAGTTCCTCTCATCTTAGGATGACCTTTTCTTCACACTGCTGATGCAGTAATTTGAGTTAAACAAAAACAACTCAATCTTGGAGTTGGAACTGAACGAATGATCTTTAATATCGATTCTGCCATTAAGCACTCTTATTCGAACGATGATACATGTTTTAGTATCGATGTTATCGATGAAATCTTAGAAGAAGATTTTGATTCTCTTCTTGACGAAGGAAGCAAAATCCTCCATTCCATCGAAGGAACCGTTCTCGAAGAAGAAATCTTTTCTGAATTCGATAAATTCATAGCAATGACTGCCGATGAAATCTATGGTTCTGAATCTGACACAAAAGAACCACCATTCGAGAAAATCACCATCAACACGGATTATAAAATCAAAAAGAGCAAAGGGGAGATGTGAAAATTAGTAAGTTTAAGAACGTAAAAAAAGAGTAATAGAAAAATAAAGATATAAACCATACGTTGAATAAAAAAAAACGAACGGGTAAGAAAGAAGGAGAGGGGGGTTTACAGGTGAGAACCTCCTTACCCAGGGGGCATCAGGGGCTGCGGCCGCCGGGTGGTGGCGTGAGATGTGGGGTGGAGCTGCGAGGGGCGCGGGGGGGGGGAGGGGTGCAGATGGAGGGAGGGGGAGTGGCCCCTCTGGCGGCGCGGCGTGTGGCCAAGGGTGGCGGACAGGGGTCGAGTGGCGGGGGCGGGCCCAACACACGACGCACCTCCCAACGGATCACAAAACACAACCTACATCCCCCGATATCAAAGAGGCAAAAGAGCTATAAAGAAGAACCCTCATTTCCTTCCTGAAATCATATCATCTCAACTTTCAACATCAAAACAAAAGCAAACTTGTATCTGTCCTTAAAAAACATAAGAAAGAATTTGCTTGGAAAACAACAGATATTCCTAGTATCTACCCATCATTCTGCAAGCACAAAATACAACTTCTAGATGACAAGAAACCAGTTGTCAGAGAAGGTTAAATCTAAACATGCAAGAAGTTATTAAGAAATAAATCGTGAAAATCTTGGATACTGGTATTATTTATCCAATTGCCTGATGAGTACCTATATGGGTATCTGACCTATTCACTGTGCAACAAAAGAAAGGCCATGAAATAACATGTCGTCACAAATGAAAATAATGAAATTGTCCCAACAAGAACTGTTACGGGTTGGCGAGTATGCATCGATTATTATAAACTCAATGAAGCAACTACAAAAGATCATTTTTCATTGCCGTTTATGGATCAAATGTTGGAAAGACTCGTAGGAAATAAATATTTCTGTTTCTTCGATGGTTTTGTTGGATATTTTCAAATTCCTATTGATCCTAATGATCAAGAAAAAAACAACATTCACATGTCCCTTTGGTACATACTCTTATAGGCGGATGCCTTTCGGATTATGTAATGCTCCAACTACATTTCAAAGTGTGATGTTAGCAAACATCATGACATGATTGAAGAATCCGTCGAAGTATTCATGGATGATTTCTTCGTCTTTGGAAACTCATTCGACAAATGCCTAAATAATCTCGATAAAATGCTCCAGCTTTGTAAAGATGCTCGTCTCGTCCTTAATTGGGAAAAATGTCACTTTATGGTCAAAGAAGGAATTATGCTTGGTCACAAGGTGTCTAGCGCAGGACTTGAAGTCGACAAAGCAAAAATCGATGTAATCTAAAAACTTCTACCCCCTACTAACATCAAAGGTGCTAGGAGTTTTCTAAGACATCGTTTTATTTAAACGATGAATAAAAAAGATTTCTCAAAAATTGCCCGACCTATAACTAAGCTGCTTGAAAAAGATACACCGTTTGAATTCAACGATGAATGTCAAAAAGCATTCGAATTATTAAAAGGGAAACTCACATGTGCTCTTGTGATCGTAAGCCCAAACTGGAATCTTTCGTTTGAACTTATGTGTTATGCAAGTGATTTCACAGTCGGAGCTGTCTTAGGTCAAAAAGATGGTAAAAACTTTCACCCAATCTACTTCGCAAGCAAGACTCTCAATCCAACTCAACAAAAATACACCGTAACCGAGAAAGAACTTATGGCTGTAGTTTTTGCAT
This sequence comes from Tanacetum coccineum, assembly GCA_026074375.1. Classification (NCBI taxonomy): domain Eukaryota; kingdom Viridiplantae; phylum Streptophyta; class Magnoliopsida; order Asterales; family Asteraceae; genus Tanacetum; species Tanacetum coccineum. Next base: position 6,979 of record BQNB010072143.1, read on the forward strand.
TTTAAAAATTTAGATCCTATCTTATACTATCAAAAACTATTGTTCACACTAATCACTCAGCTCTTAAACATCTAATAAGAATCCAACTCAAAAACCCATCTTATTCGATGGATTTTACTTCTACAAGAATTCGACATAGAGATCAAAGATAAAAAAGGTACAAAAAATGTTGCTGCTGATCACTTATCTAGGATTGACAATAACGAGTCAAGTGATGACAGTGAGGTTGACGACAACTTTCCCGGAGAAACCCTTATGGAAATTAACACAAAAAATGAACCCATGTATTCGCAACTTTTGCAAACCAATTTGGTTGGAGATATTAAACCAAAGGAATGGACGTACCAACCAAAACATAATTCTTTTCTGACCTCACACCTACTTTTGGAGAACCCTATAATTTTCAAAGTAAAATCTGACGGATAAACAACACTCGTGTAATCCGGACCAGAAACACGAACCAATTATAGATCAAATGTCACCACGGACCATCCGGTGTGGACATTATGTACCAAAACGTAACGCTAAAAAGGTCCTTGATACAGGATTTTACTGGCCAAACAATCATAAAAAGCCATACTCTATTCGAAGCTTTTGCGAAGCATGCCAAAAGACTGGAAATATATCAAAACGTGATGAGATGCCATTAAAAAACATTCAAGTATGTGAAATTTTTGATATTTAGGGTATCGACTTTATAGGGCCATTCCCAAAATCACATAAGTTTGAATACATTCTTGTTGTTGCCGACTACGTATCTAAATAGGACGAAGCTCAAGCTTTGCCAACCAATGATGCTCGAGTGGCTATTACCTTTCTAAAGAAACTAATCTACAATTTTGAAAATGCCCACAAGCTCCAATAAGCTACCCCGAGTATCAATTTCTGTAACATAATAAATGGAAAAGACTATGAAGAGAATGTAGTTAATCACGATATCTCTACATCGGACCACCTCAAACAATGGTCCAAGTTATGAAAACAAACAAAGCCCTTAAAAGAATTATTGAAAAGACTGTTAAAGACAATCCCGCTGTTTGGTTAAGAAAACTTGATGACGCCCTATGGGCTTTTCGCACTGCTTACAAAACACCTACCGATACCACACCATACAAACTCATATATGGAATGAAACTGTCACCTGCCATTTTGAATTTGAACACGTGCATACTGGGACACTTAAAGAATGTTAAATCCAGATCTCATCGCTGCTGGTGAAAAACAAATGTTTTAGTTACACGAATTAGATGAACTTAGACATCAAGCCTATGAAAACTCTCGATTATACAAGGCAAGAACAAAAGTCTGGCACGATAGAAAACTAAGAATGAGAAAAGAATTCAAACATGGAAATAAGGTTCTGCTTTTTCACTCAAAGTATAAATTCAAACAGTCAAAACTCCGATCTTACTGGCTAGGACCATACATAGTAAAACATCAATATCCATTTGGATATGTTGAATCATATGGAAAAGATGGAAAAACATTTATTGTTAATTGTGTCATTCGATCAACTATCCATAAAGAAGAAAGATTATAATACCAAAGGGAGGCAGTCACTCCCTTCTTTTCTAAAGAATGAATTCCAGAAGCAAGAGTCTAGCTAATGACCCTCTTAAAAAAATTAAGTGCTCCTCGGGAGGCAACCCGTGCTTTACTTAAGTGTAGAGGAGTCCCTCCTCCATTCTTCCATTCGTATCCTTTATTTATTTCTCCAAAAAACTATATTTTCTTTTTGTGTGTTTTTGTATATTTACTTTTATGCATGTAATATAGCTTAAAGATTGGAAAATTATAAAGTCTGCTCAAGGATAGCTCTCTCGCAGCTATATATCTCTTTGCCGTGCGTGAAAGTACGTTTTCCTTAATTTTCCCCCTATTCTATCTCTATTATCATTTCACATTAAGGCAATGTTCAACTAAGTAGGATGAGACTAAATAGGAAAAGTTAATCATATCCCTCCGTGTTTGCCCTGGCAAATTTTTTCTAATTATCACAAAATCTAAATAAAAGTATGAGCATGTTGGTCAAGACACAAGATCGTAAGGTGGCAAAGACGATCAAGATGGAAGGATAAAGATTTAAAGATCTCAGGCAAAAAGACAAAGTCAAAAGACAATGACAAAGGCTAAAGATCAAAGATCACAAAGTATGAAGGAACAAGCCTACAACGTAGACAGAGACAAAGATCACAAGAGCTTAATGACAAAATCATTCTCATTGATCTCACGAAGGAGTGTCACAATGAACTCACTTCGGGGGAGATTTTTAGCCTCAAAATATTGAGTCGAACAATAGAAGTTCATTCATTAATTATATTACGTCTTGGTCATTAATTAATATACGTTGTAATAGGCTAGACGGGTAAACGGGCTCTTAAATATAAGCTAATCGGTCATGTGTATCGGGCGAAAGCCTAAGTAAACCCAAGTCCGGCCAGTAGATTTACTAAAGGCATGAAAGCCTTTTAGTCTTGATACATATACACATCCTCAAGCAAAGTGAGGGGGTTGGTCATTTGTAATTTTTCATTTAGCAAGTAATCATCTCATTCTCTCTTACTTTCTCTCTCTACTCTCTCTCTCTCTCTACAATTCTTTCTCATCATCTCCTTCCTACTTTTCTTGTTCTAATTATGAAGTGAAAGTGATTTCTTAGTTCCGACACTTTGGATGATTTCTAAGAAAACAACTAACCGTGAGTTTCATTGTTCAATCGTGAATCAAGAACTAGCATTCGGGTAGCATTCAAGGACGTGTAGCGCAGACACTACATAGAGGCTAGTTATTTTAGTAACTTATGATTTTATTTCTTAGGGTTTAATGAAGAACAAATCGTTCTTAGCTCCATTTTGATCAACCGAATTCAAGAACAAGAGGTTAGTAACTTTATTTATATGTTAATCCGTGTACATCATACGAGATCCCTTTGGACATTTTCTGTTGCATACTCATGATAATTATGTTGGAAATCGTTATCTAAAAAACCCAAAATTACGTGAATATTAAACGAGCTACGCAACGGATCTATTCATATAGCACTTATAATTAACATAAACAATAAACAGAAAATATACCGAATAGTAACCAAGCTACGTGAAGAACCAAAGACTTCTTCGAGTACACGCATGTGTGTAATACATGCGAACCAAAACCCTTCAAGTTACTAAAGTAAGTAACATCCACGTGTTCATACACTACACGTCAACCAATATCACCCAAATGCTAGTTCCGCAAACCAACGCTTTAAGAATACGTCAAGTAGTCGAAGAAACCAAAAATCCCTAAAAGGGGTTTTATTTAGTTCGACTACAAAGAGAAGAAGAAGAAGGGGATGGGATAAATAATGAGTTATAGGGTTACATAGCTTTGGGAAAAAGCTACCTAATCTTGACACTTTGGTCCCTCTTCTTTCTATCTCCATATCCGGCCCTTAAAAGTTACCACACACCCCCTTGGTGTTGACTTTTTGACTTTCTTAATTATTTATGGATAATTACTTTTAATTATCCATTAATTAAAAAGCCTTATAGTTAATTATTCGAGACAAACTAATTAAAGACCGTTAGTATTCTATCGTTGAAATATTAATATACATAATAAATATACACTTATATTATTATATACATTAATCGAGTACTAATATATATATATATATATACCAATAGAATGATATCTATGTGTATAACGTGTGTGAAACCCGTAGGCTCACGTATTCCCCAATCGGTATAAAATTTGCGTGTATGGATATGTGGCACAAAACCAACAGGCCTAATTGCGAATGTCATGGTCATAGAATATAACATACTAACATTGACGAATAGTCTAGCAACATCATCAATGCTCCCAGAAATACCTAAGTATATAGTTTCGGTAAACAACTCAGCCTTTAATGATTTCAGTTAGTTATATCCTTTTGTTTTAGATACATGTTAGAAATGGATATGGATCAATAGTCATTCCATAGTTTAACAATTCTATTTCTCGCATTTGTATTGATTTAGATTACCAAACGTAAAAAGAATCATCTTAACTACACTTTGGGCGTGGCCACGCAAACATCTGATCAACCCAACGAGGGGCCCAATAAGTATCTAACTCCCAAACACGTGGAGGAACAAATTCTATTTTGACTACAAGTGTATGTCATGTACTTCAAAACACTTTTGAAAATAGCCCTTATAACTACTTTTTGACAGACTAGTGGTAGGCTTATAATCAAGAAATGTTATCCATACATGCAAAACCTTCTTGCATCTCAAGTCTAAGGATAAACATAACTTTCACCATATGTGTAATGCACCCAATGACGCCGATCCATATAGTGATCTACACAGGTGAGGTATCAAATATTCAACCTCATTGAATAACATGTGAAGTTGGCATAATCATCTTTACATATTCTTAAGAATACAACCAAACACTCATATTTTTCTTATCTCAACAATATTACCATATTGTTAACTGAAAATAGACATAGTTTAGATTAAATAAATTTATTCAAGGATTTAAACATGCAAATATAGAACACAGTAGTATAAATGAAAATGATCATATCACGTATGTCAATTCATTGTTTATTACAACTGCTTTACAGTTCCATTATCCAAATACCAAATAAGATCAGTGCATGATGATCCTAGTTAAGTACTAATGTCTTATCACAATAATCACAATTAGTGGTAAGACATATGTTCCATGAACATAGCAACTAGGTCATGATCTTGTAGGACTTTGAGAATACTTATTTCAAAAATTCACAAATAGTAAAGTACTTTGAATAATGATGATTGTTATTTTGTAAGTGTGCACTCACTTATAAGTATTACTTATATGAGTCTAGTCACATTTACATTCCATAAGATGTATGACATACAAAACATCCTAATGAAAACAGTCATCTCAACAGTTTTCCAAACTGTAAAACATTTTAATTCTTTTAATATAGGATTATGCAATTATGCTTTTAAACCAAGCATATGTAGGCAGCAAGAACTTGCTTCTACAAAGATTGAGTATCGCCTCAATCAAAACAAGCACTAGTGTATACAAACAACACTATGCTAAGCCATCATAAAATCTGAACACTTCTTTTAATAATGTTTGGATATCACACAAACTCATGGTTTGTTGATCATAATGATCTTACTATGATTACCACAATGTATATCCATAGTATCTTCATTATTAATTCTAGGAATGAATTTTAAACATTAATCAGAATGTTCCTTCTAATATCTTTCAGTTAGATTCCAATGTTGTCAAATCACCCATACACTCCCCATGCAAATTGATAACAACTAATCACATATACATTATGATGTACATAATGAATCCTTTAGTGGGACTTAAGGTTTCCATTCATGTGTTTAATCTCACCAAGTGGGACATATCATTCGAGCTTCAATCAATAATATTTCATATTGTACTCAAAATTAATTCACCACATATGTATCAAACATATTATTCCAAGGTTGCATGTTTTATTTTCTAAAATACTTACAAGAAACTTTATTTTAATCTAAGAGATAAAATCTTACTTAGATAAATAAATTGTTTCTAATATGTTCAACAACATAATCTATTTTAGAAAAGAAAAAACAAATTAACTCCCATTAGCTTTGAGATGTACTCATGAGATATCTTATTTATAATTAAAAACAAATCCAACAGGTGATTTATTTAACAATTAAACTTAAGATTATGCTCATTAGATGCACGCTTTTAAAATCCTATAACTTGGATACTAAGCATTTTTGTATACTCGTAAAGATTATATTGGATTCACAAAACCTTATTTAATTACATATCGTCCTCGCAAGGTAATCAATTAATAAAGAGTTCTTGAAATCTAATTTGTCATATTTCCTTCCAAGAAACAAGTATGATAATTCTATCATCTTCATATATTTAAAGTTCGTAAATAACGAAGTTTTAATCATAGTTAATTACTTGAGTATAAGTAAACACTTATGTCATTTGACGTACAGTAAATATGTATACAGCACTGTCCTTATGAGTCTTTCCTAAAAGAAAACTCATTCAAACCTGATAGGTTAAAGATAAAACAAATTCCAAGAATATGATTATCTCTTTTAGGACAACATATCTTCATTCATAGTCTTTGAGTCATTCATTAAATTTAAGATCTAATAATACATCTCCTATGGTTAGCAGGTTCACAATGATCCTCTAACTCATAATCCTCACCATTGATATAGAAAACATATCATGAGGTATCCATGCAGATCTATGAATATGAGTAATCATCAATCTAAGGTTCATCATTTTCATGTTTTGCCTTAGTATGATATTCGCTAGTGCGTTTAGAAGGTTTATGTATCTTCTTCTGGAAGTAATTTAAGACCTACAACACTCCCACTCGCTTCTTGTACATTTGAGACTATTATGAAATAACTCAGCATGATGAGCAACAATAACTTTGTTCTCGTGTGGTTGTAGTAATGGCATCCCATCGTTTCCTTTAGGTATCTAACAAAATACACTTAAAAGTTCTAGGCATTTGTCAATAATAATCTCCAAGAGATTTTTACCAAATTTAGAACTTTAATCAAGACACAATGAGGTTCATCTCATTTTATCTTAATTAACCTTCTAGGTTGGAGTCTAATTAGGTATATCCACGACGTACTCAATTATCTAACATTGATCTCTTTAAGGAGTTAAGTAAGTTAAGGTCATCATGAATCAAAATAATATCAATATATAGTTTGATTACCCTTGTTGGACATTTCATAAAATGTAGTATTCTAATAAGATTGATCTTATACTTTTATAGATTTTCCTATTATACCAACTTAAGTTAAAACGTAATGGTATCAATAGTATTACTAAGCCAATTGCATCCTTTTATAAGTCCTTGATCAAGGCAATGACTTAATGTGTATGTACTAGCAAGTAGACATAAACAACCAATACATTACTATTCGTTAGAAGTCTTTACCAAGTCAATGACTTTATGTTCATGTCTTTAACAAGAAGATATAACATGATAACTTTTACTTTACATTATAAGTTTTTTCATAAGTAAATGACTTAATGTACATGTCTTTAACTAGAAGACATAACATTATTAAACTAAATTAAATCAATAGTAAGTTCAAGTTAATTTCAAACTCCATATTTATGATTTCCAAGAAAACATAATCATGTAGCTTACCTTTTTATCTTGACACATTCTCTTAATAGGGCTACATACATTAAATTTGTAGGAGTCCTAATGGTGTAATAGTTTTCTTACTTTGCAGTCAAGAAACCATTAGTCATATTGTTCTAAATTGTTCCTTGCACACAATAAAGATTTCTCCCACTTGTGTAGGGTACAAATTCTTTGCATAAAACAACACCACATTAGTTAGTTTATTTGTATCAACAATATGGAAGTGTCAAGCTCATAGCTAGTGTATATAGAACTCCGTCGATTAATAAGGAATCATGCATAACTATCAAAGATAACTTTAAACAGAAGCGACATCTCAAAGGCAACAAGTTATCAAATATAATACACAGTGATTCTTTACTAAACGAAGGTGTTTCACACTTGGAAAGTAATTTATTATTTCAAGCCAAGCCAGAAATAAAATAGGATGCCTATGTGGTAAACAACTCATAACTCCCACTAAATTTAACAACATTGCAAGTTTGTCATTTTCATTTATAAAATACATTACTCCTACTGGATCTGGCAACATTATAAGTGTTCTTTCACTAGTGAAAGTAATTGCAATTTATCTTTCCATTTATTAAATATCTACACATTATTGCTAATGTGAGTCACATGGATTAGTAATCAAGTACTTAGATATGCAAGTAAGTGTGTTCAAGTTCTAGCTATCTCATCTCTTTATTAACTTGAAAAATTGGCATGCAATTCCTCCTTTATCCACTCACTTTACCTCAAGGGTGTGTAGCGTCTCTTACCGATTTAAGGAAACAGTTGTAGACACGAGTTCTCTAGTTATTGCCTTTTACAATATTGCGGTGATATTTTCGTCTTCCAGTCAAACCTTATAAATTTGTCTTGTTTACAACAAGATATTTTATCCTTGGTAGCTATAGACACAAGTTATCTAGTTATCCAAGTTTCTTATTATGATTCAAAGATTTTAAAACCAAAAAAGGATATTGAAGCAATCTTGATAGAATAAGAAGTCCAATTAACTTAACATGAAGTTTGGTATGAGTTCGATTAGAATTTAGGATAATTCTTTCATTCTATTATAACTTTTCATGCAAGTGAAAAGTATAAGAAATGGTCTTACTTTCCCAAGGAAAATAGACACAGTTTGTCTTCCACAAGTAAGAACAAACCCTATTTACGGTGTACATTGCATAAATACGTTAAAAGAACTTGCAAAGTTCATTTTCAGTATTTTCGATAACACATCCCTTAAATATTAACTACCCATGTTTATATAAATAAACAATTAATTTTACAAGGGTCTAAGATCTAACTTGACGTTCTACCATTAATGCAGTTGATCTACTAGAAATGGTATAACTCAAAAGGTAATATGCGGGAGATAATTGCCAACATGTGTAACTCTTAGCCATTATGAGGCACAAGGCAATATAATCCAGAATTATAATGTCAAGTAGCATGTTTAACCCCATCGTATGCCTCAGGTCGAAGGTCTGACCAACCATACTCGATATAATTCATCCAATACAAAATCAGTAATTTTACAGTCTCAGGTCTGACCATACAATTGTTGTATTACCTTGTTTTGCAATTCACCTAAGACTGTCTTAGAGTAAAAAACAAACTTAAGTGATTCCATACTTGGATGACAAATGCCTTAATTTTAAGGGTATAAATATTTTGATAAATCAAGTGTTACCAAAATTATGTATAAGGAAGCATGCATACAACCTTATAAGTTATAACACTAGTTATTTTAAAACATTTCCAATTTTTGTTTTAAAAACTTTCTATAAATAGAAATCCCATGATTTTATAAACCACATGCCATTTATAAAATTAGGGTTACCGTGTTTACAATATTTCCATGTATAAGTGATCTTACTACAGATAAGGTTCATTTCCTACGGGAAATAATCAGACCCTAGTAACGATTACGATAATTTATTGCAAGATAAATAAGCAACAATATATATATATATATATATATTAAATAATGTAAAAACTTTTACATATTTTGTTTCCTTATTTTAGGTGATATTTAGGACAATATATTTCACTAAATAATTTCCTAAATAAGATTTCATAATAAAGGCAAGTAAATATTCATTTTCCATATTTATGTGATTATTTTAGGACAAAATATTTTACAAAATAATTTTCTAAAATTTTTTTCACATAAAAAGAAAATAATATTCACAAAATATGTAGCATATTTAATTTCCATATTTTATGTGATCTTTAGGAGGAATATATTTGACTAAGTAAATTCCTAAAATAATTTTCACATAAAAGGCAAGTAATATATACCAAATATGCGTTTTTTTACATTTTTTCTGTTTTTTATGTAATTGTAAAGTTATATTAACTGGCTCGTGATGGCACTGTTGGAAATCTTTATCTAAATAACCTAATATTACGTGAATATTAAACGAGCTACGCAGTGGATCTATTCATATAGCACTTATAATTAACATAAACAATAAACATAAAACATACCGAATAGCAACCAAGCTACGTGAAGAACCGAAGACTTCTTCGAGTACACGCATGTGTGCAATACATGCGAACCAAAACCCTTCAAGTTACTAAAGTAAGTAACCTCCACGTGTTCATACACTACACGTCAACCAATATCACCCGAATGCTAGTTCCGCGAACCAACGCTTCAAGAATACGTCAAGTAGTCGAAGAAACCAAAAATCCCTAAAAGGGGTTTTATTTGGTTCGACTACAAGGAGAAGAAGAATAAGGGGATGAGATAAATAATGAGGTCTAGGAATCCTCTATTTATAGTGTTAGGATTAGGGTTACATAGCTTTAGGAAAAAGCTACCTAATCTTGACACTTTGGTCCCTCTTCTTTCTATCTCCATATTCGGCCCCTAAAAGTTACCAAACACCCCTTGGTGTTGACTTTTTGACTTTCTTAATTATTTATGGATAATTACTTTTAATTACTCATTAATTAAAAAGCCTTATAGTAAATTATTTGTAAACGAACTAATTAACGACCGTTAGTATTCTATCGTTGGAATATTAATATACATAATAAATATACACTTATATTATTATATACATTAATCGAGTATTAATACAAATATAATAAATATACGCTTATATTATTATATATATACCAATAGAATGATATCTATGTGTATAACGTGTGTGAACCCCGTAGGCTCACGTATTCCCAACCGTATAAATATCCATATGACATGAGCACAAACCAATAAATTATTTGATATTTAATTAGTAAATCCCAACATAAAGTATGGTAATGAGTTGTGCACAAGCTGTGTATAAATTGTGTATAAGTTCTGTCATAAGCTGTATATAGGCAGTGGTTGTTATAAGCTTTGTATAAGTTGCGGTCGTAAGTGCTAATATCATAAGTGCTTTAAGATGTGTATATGTTGTGGTCATAAGTGATATAACGTGGTCATAAGGGCTGATTTTATAGCTGTTGTGCTCCATTACTTTATTATACATTTGTAAGTGGGTGTTTAACACCTTTTTGGGTCGGTTTAAATTGAAATTATTTGCAACGTGGCGGCACGAGCTTCTTAATCTCGCATCTATGGTGGATATATCTTCTTTTTCGACTCTTTACATAGGCGCACCTCATGGTTAAAAAAAGAAACTTAGTTTTGAAATGTTCTTACGTGTATTTGGGTGTTTGCCATGTATTCGGTTTGGTTCGAGCAAAGAAGTGATTATTTGTGTCATGGCAGGGCAAGCTTCCTAAGCTTGCATTCATAGCGGATATATCCTATTTTTTTGACCGTTTGCCTATCCGTGTCTCATAATTAAGAAAGAGACTTTTGTATTTTTAGCTACCTATTTTCTTAATGTGTGTTATGCGTGCTCACATTTGCCTTGGCGCCTTCTACATGCTGCAAAAAAATAGTGCTTATAGATGTTTGGGTGTTTGGCACGTGTTTGGGTGATTTGGGCAAAGATGGGATTACTTGCGTCGTGGTAGGGAAAGCTTGCTACGCTTGCATCTATTAGCAGATATATCCTCTAAATAGACTAAATTTAAAGTTATGGTTGTTTGTGGGTTGTGTGTTTGCTGCCTATTCGCTTAATGTGTTTTATTTTGGCTTACATTTTCCTTAGCATTTTCTTTCTACTGCAAAAATATATTTCTTATAGATTTTAGAATCCTAGAGGGGGTTGAATACGATTTTCTTAACTTCTTCGAAGTTTATAAAACTTCAAGTCTTGAAAGAGCTGAGTGGTGTGATGATCTACTTAGCAAAGAAACAATAAGTAGATAGAGATGTACATAGAGAGAGACACCACGATATATACTGGTTTGGGAAGGGGGGGTTTAATCCTTTCTCACGTCTAGTTATGAATCCACGACTCTGATACTATACTAGTATAATCCTTATGGTGGACTACAATCCGTATTACAATTTGACTCCATCGGCTTTCAACAAAGACCGGCGCTCACACAAAAGAGTTACTACCTATGGTATTCTGCCCTCAGAATCCACCCCTAAGAACTTGTGATTCGACTTAACCTATAAATCTAAAAGCCTTCCCCTTGGAAGTTTTCCAAAACCCCAACTAGATCCCTAATGATCTAGGCTTGATCCCACGGATACAAGACTTCCTTTACAACTCTATTGAATAAAAGATAGATGGTCAAACCAAGTCCTAACCTAGCCTAGAGACTCAATTCTAAAGAAAGGATATGAGAAAGAAGACCCTCAATAAAATGCACAAGTATGGATTAGGTGTGACAACCGTGTCTTGAGCAGGTTAGTCAAACCTTTAGAGTTGACCAATATATCTGTATGTGTTATAATTATGTGTTTATGTGATTGTATATGAGTTTGATTATCAATCTATGGAGCGTGATCGTCTCATTTTGATTGATTTTATGGTTGATGATGGAGATTTCATTTTGGTTCACATTTTGACACAATGAAATAGTAGTGTGCTTTTATGTATACATATTATTTTGTGTAAGTATTACATATGTACGTATCTAATTATTAGTGATAATGAAAAGGAATGGCGTATTGCATGTAATGCTACGTCAATAGTTGGGTGATTAGCGTTAAGCGTTTATAGGAAATGTGGCATTTTAAAAATGAAATAAGTGAGGGAGATATAGAAGTTTATAGCAAACTTTCTAAAAATAGAAAGTGAGTTGGTGAAATGAAAATGTTATATTTAGAAAGTAGTTTTTATGAGAAAATGTTTATAAAATTAGCTTAGTTTTTTTAAAAAACTTAAGGTATTGAAGGAAATTAATTAACAAAAAAATAAAATAAAATAAAGTATTTTTTTTTACTAAGCTAAGTTTGGGTTGGGCTAGGACTTAGGATATAGATTTAAAAACCCAACTTGGCCCATCCTTTTCTCCCCTCTTCTTGTTGCCATATGAATTTAGTTCCCCAAAACCCTAAGAAGTTGATTTTCACTTGTGTATCCAAGAATTGTTAATTAGGTGCTTGTAATCAAAGGTAAGTGCGTTCAATCCTAGTTTAAATCATGCATTCATGTAACAAAATCAATGATGGATTCTAGGGTTTCATAAAATTCAGAATATTAATAATATTTGATGATGATAGAATGATTATGGCTTGATTAGGGTCATGTTCATGCAATTGGTTAGGTTAGATTTGTGTAAAAACTTGATTTAGGGTAAGCAGAAGTTAAGACTGTGTTTACGAGTGAATATCTCCATGATGGTAATAGGTTTTTGAGTGTTTCTGGACTCTAAACAGTAGCTCATTGAATGTACTTTCCATAAAATCCAGCCTCGAAAGTTTTTAAGGTCGGGAATTCATTCAAATGTTGGTTACACCAAAAGTGGTCAAAATAGTAAATACGGGTCAGATTTAGGTCATATTTAGGAGGGTAAAACCCTAACTTAAAATTCTAATTAAGTTTAGCCCTTCTACAATAGTTAAGTTCCATATGTATATAAAGGAACCCCAGAAAAAGAGCTTCTAATTTTATGTCTAAGTATGGTTAATAAGTCCAAACTTTTTTGTGTGTAATCAGATCAAAATTGGGACTATTTTGAAGTTTGATTTTCTTAGGAGTACTTGTGCATGTAAATGGGTTTTGGAAATCCAATGGTAGTTAGAGAACACATAAAGAAACATATATGATTTTTGGTATAATTTATTAAGGTCATCAAGTAAGGTTTTTAAGTTAGTCAAGACACGCTAAAATTCTGCAGTTTTGAACAATTTGTGACTAACTTGTAAAACATGATAATGAAGTGGTTAAAGTTGGGTATGGTGTCGGGGTAAGCCATGGGGTTAATTAAACACCTTAGACATTCATCATATGATTGTTGCATGTACTTGAGCTTTTAGCTTGGTAGCGTGTAACACGTTTGTGTTTGTATTGTGTAGCTTGTGTTGATATTGTTGGAAGTTGCTTGTGCATCAGGTGAGTTTCATAGTCCCATTTTTTTACATTGCTTTTAAATTCGGATGAAAATGATGCTAATGGATTTGAAATGTTTTATTACTGTGATTATGCGGCTTTATTTTGAAAGTGGATGGACTTACTTGGCTAGTGTATGCTACGTGCTAAATGTTATGTAATTTGGACCGGGGGTAACGTTCCTACCCATGTTATGTGATTTGGATCGTGGGTAACGTTCCTGACCATTTGTTATGATATCTGATCGAGGGTAACGTTCCTACCCATGTGAAGTGATGGTTATAATGAATTGGGGGTAACGTTCCTACCCAATTGTTGATATTTGTTGGATCGAGGGACACGTTCCGTTCCCATGTTCGTGTTGGTTGCATTTGCATGCTTGCTTGTATGATAGTGAAGTATTTGTCCTGCTATGTTTGTATTAATCACAGTAATTGTCTATAAGCTTTGAATTTCGTGTCTTAAACCTATGACTCTCACCAACCTTTGTGTTGACATTTTTTAGCATCATTTTTTGGTGAGCATAAGGAAGATCGTAGGAATGTGAGAAGTGGCTAGAGTGACCTTAGGCTGCATGCGGAGTTTAATCTCCTAGCTTATTTTTTGTTTGATTGAATATTGAATGTTTGTTGGTTGATCTGCTTAGACTTGTTTTGGTTGTATTTCATGTCTTAGTATTGATGTAAACCCCTTTTACTTCAATCTAAGATGTCGGATATTATTTTATGTTTGCTTGGGTATTTTCATGACACTTTGTGTCCCTTATGTTCCGTTTAGTTCATGTAGTATTCTTTATTGTGACACCATTGTGTTGTGATGATATCCATTCTTGTTACACCTCGTGTTTCCGCCTTGGCGGGGTGTGACAGATTGGTATTAGAGCCTTTGGTTATAGAGAAGTAGGTGGTTGAGCCTAGACTATAACCTAGGGGTCCTTCATGTAGATGCATTTAGGGCTTAAGTGTTTAATGCTATAACTTCTATGCTTCCCCTCTATTTTTGTATAGCTTATATATCTCGTATTTTGCTAAGTTGTCATTGAGTTATTTTGCCTACCCTTATCTGGTATGATATGTATTACTTTCTTAGTATTTTAGCTATGTTTTTCCCCCACCTGTAAGAAGTCTCGTTAGGGAACCATTTTCTCAACTGGACTTAAGCGTTATAAGGATCCAAAATAGGAGCCTCTTGTAGAACCAAAGGAGATAGGATAGTTGATCGATTGTCATATGCGTGTAATAGGGTTGGACCCGCGGAGTCGGGTGATTCTTGGGGAGGCAAAGTCAAACCCAAGCGAGGCCCAACATAAGTTTATCCCGTCCTTTACCTCGTCATGTTGTTATTGATTATTTCTTTCGGATATTTCGTATTTTGGAAGTCGTTGCAAGACTTTCATTCCTTTATGTCATTTTGATTTCAATTTGATATAAGTAAGTAGTTACTTGATGTTAAGTTGGAGTGGTTTAAGATGTGCAATGTGGTATATGTGCTCATATGTGAATTATGATTGAAATGGGTAATCTTGGAAGTAAGTACACGTGTGAAAGGAGGCACTTATAATTATGGTGGCCAACATAATTATAAAGGCATCACACACGTAGACTTGTGACCATGATTGCATTTATTTGTGTTTGGTTGTAAGGTGGTAGTGTAATATGTTTTTTTATATGTGTATTCATGATAAGGATGGTGGTATGGGTAGAGAATTATTCTCTTACCCTAATTGGAGGATATGTTAAGTTGAGTTGTATAGATAGTAAGTTTCCCTTCTATCTAGTATTTGCGGATACCTAGTATTGCTATTATTATTGCTCGTTTGCTTGGTTGTTTGTTCGGATTTCCTAAGTCTAAGCTTAGCATCCCTTCATCGTACTTTGTTAGTAAGGATACCTGATTTTTCCCATTCTACGTCTTGATGTATATTGGTTGTTCGGATCTGCTCTTTCGGATATAGGCGCGTTTCGTTAGTTCTTTCGTTGCATTGATTACTCGTATGAGTATCAAACGTTTCTTTTAAGCACTAATTGTTCCTAACATATTAGTGTGTATCATTACTCTCTTGATTGTATATCCCTTGGTTTCATACCATTGCGATGTTTATATCGATGCTTTTAGGTCTGCTATTATCGATCGTTTTTTTTTTTTGTTTTTTTTTTTTCGTTATTTTGGATAAGACCGTACATTTTATTTTGGGTACGTAACGTCTTGCATGAGTTTTCTTGTACGAGTTCGTTTGATTCTATTTTGAGTATATGGTTCCTGGTATTTTCTTTCGTTTTCAAACAATAGAATTGTGTTAGAGTCTGTACGGTGTTTTACGATCCCTTTTGGTATTATGGTGTCCTTTGTTGAGTAACATATTTTATAATTGATATATTTTATAATTGATGTCTAATTATAAAAACCCTTTGGAAGTATTGTGTTGGTGTTTGTAGAAAATTGTGTATAAAATGATCTTTGTAAATAGATTTTTATTTTATTATAAAAAGCAGGTTTAAAGTGATTCATAGTGGTAAGGTACGATACACCATTAGATAACAGTCTCTAGATTTTTTTATGACAACCAGAATGAATTTTATAAAGATTACATTTAAAACAATTTTATTTATTCTTTAAAATGATTTTTATACTTAAAGTAACTTCTTTATTTTAAATTGAATTTTATAAAAACATTATTTAATTTGGTCGTTCGAGTAAGTCAATAATTGGTACAAGAATTTCCGTCTTTGGTATTGATTTTTTCTATGTGTTCATTTGTCGTGGTACGCTTGTTGGTTTTCGTTCGTTGCGTTTTCACTCGGTGCATATTAGTAACCTTTTTTCAAAGGATTTCTTCTTTCATTTGATCCTTGTTAATTGTATGTGGAAACTCTATAATCATTATCATTTACAGAACAACATTAGAAATTATATCTCTATAATAAACCTATTATATACATTTTATTTTATACAAATTACTCTAATAATATAAATATTTAAATTATTTAAAAATATGAATATATTTATATTATTTTTTAGATATGTTAGTACAACCTATTTATATAATATTAACAAAAATATCCTTTTTAACTTAATTATATTTATACCCAATCCCAAGGTCCACCACAACAACAACACACAAACTAAACATCCTAAAAAGACTGGATACACCCACCACCTCCACCCCCCCCCCTACCCCCCCACCCTCCAAAGTAATCCCCCCCCCACACGATCTCACAACACCCACGACTCCCCGCCCCCCACCCTCCCACCCCCCCCCACCCTACTCCCACACCCCCACCCCAACACCGGACCCCCAAGGATAAGGACAGCACTCAATCTAACAAATATAAGCAAGAACATGCCCCCAACAGCCAACCCACCCACATCCACTCCCTCCCTATCGCTTCTTGATTTCGTTTTCGGAAGATTTGTCGATGACCACCACAGCGACAAGTTGAGTTCCGTATAGACTTAGTTCCTGGAGCGACGCCGGTCGCAAAGTCTCCATATCATTTGGCACCCTCAGAAATGCAAGAATTGTTTGAACAACTTCAAGAGTTGGAGGACAAGGGTTTCATATGACCTAGTCACTTTTCATGGGGAGCACACGTGTTATTCAAGAAGAAGAAGGATGGTTCTTTTTGCATGTGTATTGATCATAGGGAGTTGAACAAATTAACTGTTAAAAAAATGTTATCCACTCCCTAGGATTGATGACTTGTTTGATCAGTTACGAGGAGCGTGTCCTTTCTTAAAGATAGATTTTCGGTCAGGATATCATCAGCTAGCATGAGGATTCCATTCCAAAGGCCGCATTTCGAACGAGATACAGACATTTTGAGTCTATGGTTATGCCTTTTGGGTTAACCAATGCACCAGCGGTTTTCATGGACTTAATGAACCGGGTTTGCTAACCGTACTTAGGTAGGTTTGTCATCGTATTCATTGATGACATTCTGGCCTACTCAAAGTCGAAGGAGGAACATGAAGTTCATTTGAAGTTAGTGTTGGAGTCACTGAGGAAGGAGAAGTTGTATGCTAAGTTTTCTAAGTGTGAGTTTTGGTTGGAAGAAGTGCATTTTCTTGGTCACGTGGTCAACCATAACGTAATCACGTGGACCCGAGTAAGAGTGAGGCAGTGAGGAATTGGATGATTATTCTTAGGATTGGCGGGTTACTACCGACGTTCATCACGAATTTTTTTTAGATTGTTGAACCCCCTTACTTCCCTAACTGAGAGGAATCAAAAGTATGAGTGGAGCGTAGAACAAGAAGAGGCTTTTCAGACTTTGAAGAATGATTTGTGTGATACTCCGATAAAGCGAATGTAGTGGGTGATGCGTTGAGTAGAAAGGAGAGAGTGAAATCAAGACGAGTAAGAGGAATGATACTGGCAGCCCAAAGTGAGGCGTTCAAGCAAGAGAACGTACTCGCAGAAAGGCTACATGGTTTAGAGCAACAGATGGAAAGAAAAGGAGACGAGAGTTTGTACTTTATGGATCGAATTTGGGTTCTATTGGTAGGAAGTGTAATGGATGAGGCCCATGCATCAAGATACTTGGTACATCCGGGAGCGGATAAGACGTACTATAACCTTGGAGACATGTATTGGTAGCCACGTGTAGAAAAGGATATAGCTACCTATGTTAGCAATTGTCGGATTTGTTTAAGAGGTGAAGGCTGCAATGTCAAAGACTTTTGGCTTGCTGCAACAGCCTGAGATACTTGAGTGAAAATGAGATAGAATCACCATGGATTTTATCACTAAATTTCCAAGGTCAAAGTAGTGAGTATGATGTGATTTGGGTGATGGTCGATAGACTGACCAAGTTAGCTCATTTTCTAGCTATACAAGAAAATTTCAAGATGTGAAGTTGGAAAGGATTTATATTGATGAGATAATAGCAAGGAATGAAATTCTAGTGATGATTAACTCAGATTGAGATGGACGATTTACCTTGTGCTTTTGGCAGACGCTGTAGAAAGTGTTAGATGCGATTAGATTTGAGTACTGCTTAGCATCCTCAAGCGGATGGACAAAAGTAAACATATGATTCAGACTTTGGAAGATATGATGGGGGCATGAGTTATCAATTTTGGTGGTAGTTATCATTCGAGTATTCGGTGTGCTCCATTTGAAGCCTTGTATGGAAGGAAATTTAGGTCACCTGTTCTATGGGTAGAGATTGGAGAGAGTAGTTTGACTGGACTTGAGTTAGTACAAGAAATGACTGATAAGGTAATGTTGGTAAAGGAAAAGCCCTAAGCGTCGAGAGATCATCAAAAGAGTTATGCTGATAATAGTCGCAAACCATTGGAGTTTGAGGTGGGAGATTATGCATTATTAAAGGTGACGCCTTGGAAGGGAGTAGTTCGTTTTGGAAAGCGGAAGCGGTAGATAGCGCTGAGGATTATAGGGAACGTTTGAGATCCTTGAAAGGATTGGCCTTGTAGTTTATAGATTGAGGTTACCTGAGGAGTTGAATAGCGTGCATGACACCTTTCATGTGTCAAATTTAAAAAAACAAAAAACCTGTCGGGATTAGTGACCGTGAAGTTAAGAGGTTAAAATGTTGTCCGTTTGGGCTCGAAGTGAGGTCTTTAGGACTTCAAGTAAACTGAGTATCCACACTTGTTCATTGAGCAAGATATCGTTGGAAGTATTAGTTGAAAATGGGTACTTAAGGTTTTTGGTAGACTTTAGTACGCCCTTAAATGTTTTGTGTGGTTTCGGTTAAAGTTATATTGAATAAACTCGAAGTCGAGCAGATTCTTCAAAAACGTTAAGCTTTGTAACAACTTATAACCTAGTTTCAAGACAGTTCTTGTTTGATGAATTGCGAGGCCAGGTTGTGAATAACGTTGTTACACAACTTAAGGTTTTTGATGAGTTCCTTGATGACGAGTGAGATTCAGGTAGTTGGATGTTTCTTTTCGCTTAGAGTGGTTATGCTGCTATGTGTACCCTTGTGTAGGTAAGTAAAGTTATTAGCAGTAGGATTCCGATTGTGATGGGTCACATGAGATCAAAGCGTGTACTGAATTCTGGGGTGGGAACGTGAGGACTATATGAAGGTTAAGTATCCCCAATTGTTTGATGTTAATACTGGTGAATCTAGTAGTTAAATCTCGGGATGAGATTTCCTAAAGGAGGGGATACTGTGACAACCGTGTCTTGAGCAGGTTAGTCAAACCTTTAGAGTTGACCAATATATATTTATGTGTTATAATTATGTGTTTATGAGATTCTATGTTAGGATCTGGTACTAGATAAATCTTCTAGCCTATGTGGTTGTATAATACTTATGTAATCACAAGTATATACGTGAGAGGACTTAACAATTGTTTAGGCGATAACTAAACAACGTAATATAAAGAAGAACAATGATCCTCTATGGATCTTTCTATTGATAATAAATTGTTTTTGTAATTTGCAATCCGTCCCAAACCCTAATGCTAAAGGTTTCTTTTATAGAGAAGAAACCCTAAATTGGTCAACAAGAAAACTAAAATCACGTAAAGAGATTACATCTATCTCTCTTCCTAAATTTATTATTCCTATATTTAATGAGATAATGACTAGAATATAACTATTAAATTCCTTAAATTACATTAATTACGTCTATAAATAACAATCAGCAGATTTCTATCTTCTTTCTTTTTTATTGTCAGCAGAAACGTAGGAACATGACCAGCAGAAACATAATCAGCAGGAATGCTACTTGAACTGCCAGCAGGAACGACTTAATGCTATCAGCAGAAACGAACATCTCTAACAGCAGAAACGACACTTAGTCGTTTTTAATTTGTCCCAACAATCCTCCCCTAAACTTGGTTTTGACTCCGTTAATTCCAAGTTTCTAGATAGATCTTCGCGAAGCAAGAGGATTGAGTAACAGCAGAAACAAGTACCAGCAGATACAAGGTAACCAGCAGCAACAAAGCAAGCAGCAACATTAAAGAACAGCAACTTCCAGTCTTTGCAGCAACTATTCGTCACAGCTCTTCAGCACTCCATGCTATCAGCAACATTGACAAGTATGTACATCAAATCATAAAATTGCAGTCTATCCTCATCACTTCCAGGTGTGTTAACTCCTGTGAGAGGTGAATCATTGAAAAATGTAAATGGATTTGATGTCTCTTTACCAGTTAGCCATTAACTCTGGAGTAGTCAGTTCTTTGGCCACCAGAAAGGTGTATGTCCATGGTCAATGTGAACAATTTCAACTCTCAGTACTTGAACATTGGTGAGTTGAATACATTATGGGTTTTTGGCCAAAACCATTACAGCCATCATCGGATTGATATGCCATTTACCTGTTAGCGTTTGCTAGGGCTAGTCCAATCCTTTAGAACCTGAAAAGGTATAATTCAGGTGGATTGTTACATGTCAACATCTTTGTACATGACTACATGTGAGTTGATTTACCGACCACTTTTTAAGTAAACGTGTGTCAACCATTATTATGGATGTGCACTGTCTTTACAAATAAGCCAATTATCTTTGGACTTGTTATGGTTTTCCACAGCCTTTACCACAAGCCATTAAACTTATGGGGATAGTCAACTCTTCATTAGACGATATGGTGAGTTGAAAACCATACAACTTATTCGCAAGTTGTCAACTATAGAACGGATTTGAGAAGTCTTTACCAAGAGCCGTTTGCTCCTGGACTAGCCATTTTTCATCCCATCAGGAATATGGAAATTGGAATTCAATCTAGGTTTTGGTAACTGGCAACCATCAAGGATTGAGTTACACACCAAAGCCGTTTGCAATGGTGAGCCAGACTCTTTATTGGCTGTGAGCCATGGTGAGCTGAGAACCATTTGTCGTGCAGTGCAAGCACGAACACCAAAGTTATACAATACTATACTATCACAAGAATGTATCTAAATCAATATAAAACTAACTAAGAGTACACATTTTTTTTAAAGAATATCAATGAAACTATT
Source organism: Tanacetum coccineum (assembly GCA_026074375.1). Classification (NCBI taxonomy): domain Eukaryota; kingdom Viridiplantae; phylum Streptophyta; class Magnoliopsida; order Asterales; family Asteraceae; genus Tanacetum; species Tanacetum coccineum. Next base: position 28,501 of record BQNB010072143.1, read on the forward strand.
GAAAACAAACACGAACTAAGACACAAACTTACATAGGAGCAGATGCAAGACACTCATAGGATTCCCGTAAGCCAGCTTGGACCGTCTGAATAACACTCCCAGGAACAAAACATACCGTCAGTTATGAGGGTGGAACTGTGAGCCTGTGGCGTAACATCCGTTCAAGCAGTGTAGCCCGGATAGGATAGAACTTGTCCACAAACATATACACAGTTTTCCCATTCGTTAAGTCCAGGACATGAACAGAGCTCTTAGGATACAGCTTCCAGCTACTCACAATCCATTCATCCTGAGTGCGCCAAAAGTCTTCCACGTCATCAGAATGGAGCGACTGACATAACAGATTTACATCCCTCCAGAGATCTAATCCAACATCTACATCTGGGTTTAGCCGAAAGTACCTATTCATCCGTCGACGCAAAAGAAGGAGATCCTCACGATAGACATGAGGTAGCAACTGTTTCAAGTAGAAAAAGGACTTTTGCCATCGGTTCTCCTGATAATATACATGATAATAAGTGGTACTAAGCGGGCAACACACAATCTCCCAATCTTTGAATGCACCATACGGAAGAGGAGGAATATAAGTTTCCATGTCATCATCACTCTCACTCTCAGCAATTGTTAACCTGGCAACCACTCCTCACCCCAAGATGTTTACGACGAGACCGAGGAGGAGAAGCGGCAGATTCAGGAATGGTTTCAACCTTTACCCGTGGGTCAACAATCTCATCATCAGGAAGCTTGTCCACAACCACAACACCAGCACCAGAAATATACTTACCCCGAAAGAGAATCTCAGCAAGCACTTCGTCATCCGAGTCAGGGTCAACAGCGACTCGTGACATACCAATCTGCTCGTCCGCATCACTTGTAAGGAAAAAGTCATTAATACCTCCTGATGTGGATTCAAACAGAACATCAAGTGGTATGTGATCAGTAGAGACATTTGGCGGGGAAGAACTATCAGCAGAATCTGCAAATGGTGAAACCCCACTCTCATGGTGTGAACCAGCAGAATCCATTGCTGCTGGAGTGGGGACAGTAGAGTCAGAAACTGGAGCACCAAATGCACTACCAGCAGGATTAGAAGTACCACCACCAGCAGAATCCGGATCATCAGCAGTATGAGATGTAGCAGCAGGAACACTAGCTGGCTGTGAAGTACCACTGTCAACCCTTTGTCTTTTAGAGGGAGGCTCAAAAATGGCAGGCTTGGGTCGAAATAGGTTGTACTGAGCACTCAACAAGCAATCCTTTTCAAGACGTCTGCAGATATACTCGTACTCTTCAATCAGCTGTTGGTTGGTCATAGCCTTGACAGCAGTCATTGTGATTGTACCATTATGCGCTGCACACCATTGATTTTTAACTAAGTTGCGCATCATCTGCTTGACCTCAGATTGCTTCAACGGCTTACCCTTGAGCGCTCGATAACGTAAATCTGCCAAGGCTCGCTTTTTCCTTTCCTTAATAGCAGTCATACGCTCAATAAAGTTGTCCTCGGTGACATCAGCTCCCAACAGCTCGCGTGCCAATGCAGGATTCGAACCAACTTGCATCATCAAATTCAGCCAGTCGGTTTCTGTCATACGCATCATGAGTTCATCTAATTCCTTGGCGCGCTCTTCAGAAACATGTGGCAAGTCTGCCTGAACCAAAGCCTCAGCCTGTAACTGTTGAACCAGACGCTCACTAGCCTGTTCTTTCTCGAGGCGTTGCCTGGCTTGTGCATCCTCTGCAAGAAACTCAGCAGGGATTTCCAAATCAGGCATAGGAGCCTTTCCCTTGTCAGCAGCAACAGAAGGACCAGCAGAAAAATGAGCTTGAAACTGCTCAAAGGCTGGAGTAGAAAACGCTGTCCTGGCGCGGCGATGAGCAGACCTCTTACGCCTCAGAGGAACCTCCTCCTCTTCGCGTTCTTCCACATTCTCAGAAGGAACAGCAGTTGGATCAGGACCAAGAGCTGCAGATGCCATACGTGATAATCCATCAATGTCAACATCATCTTGAATGTCCACATCCCCTTCCGCTGCAGGGGCATCACCCACCAACCGTGTTGTCCTCAACTGTTTAACCGTTTTCTCCAATTTCTTAACTCGAGAGACAAGTGTCAAAATAGCACCCCCCATAATTTTCTTTGTCGTTCCCAGCTCCGTTTCCAAGGAATCTATACGTCCCATACACCTGTCAAGCTTTTCAGATAAACTTGTTAGAAGAGTAGGGTCCTCTGCTCTACCAGCAGCATCGGCTGTTGGTGTAGGAGCATCATCGGGCCGACCAGGTGACTCCACATGGAATCCACCATGAGTGGTGTCATCTTCCATGGGATTATCAAGGTCCTCAGGCTCACGATAGTTGTCAGGCCTAGGTTGAGGACCAAAGATAATGGGTTCCACAAAGGCAGGGTCAACATAGCCATGGGGTCTGGGCTGTGGACCAAAAATAATTGATTCAATAACATCAGGGTCCACATACCCAGCTGGTCTAGGTTCAGGGCCAAAAGCTAAGGGCTCCTCAAAGATAAAGGTCTGAGTGGGCGGGGTAGGTGGAGACGCAGGCTCAGGAGTAGGATCCCTAATGGGAGAATGTGCAGGAACAGAAGGCCAAGGTCTCCAGTCAGCAACAGGTGAGACAGGGTTAGGGACTACCCATTCTGTCTCAGGCTGCCTCTCCGGTGTGGGTTCCCTAACAGGGGAAACCGGAGGAGAGTGAGGTCCAGGGTGTGCCTCAGCTGTACTACCAGCAGCTTCATGGGCAGCAGCATTTTCCTCAGCAGCAGCATCATCGCCAGCAGCAGCAATGGCAAGCATGGGTGGTGTTAAAAGCATCGGCTGACCCTCCCATTTAAATTTCATGTTAGCAAACAGTTTCCTAGTAAAGCCAAATGTTGGTCTAGGGGTTCGGTCAGCAGTCTCTATGGCCACAATCATTTGTAAAAACCTTGGGTACATTAAAAATTTGTTCTTTGTGGCCTTAACATTCCCAATCATCCCTTCTAAGATAAAGCGAGAGAAATTATATACCCGACCAGTCGACAAACAAATAAGGGCTGTGGCAATGGAACTAGGAAATTGATTCCAACTTCCAGACTTAGGGCTCAGACAGTGCATAAGTGTGTGCACCAGAAATCTCCATTGAGGAGATAAATGGTGCTTAAGAAAGGTAAGAGCCCGATCCGTCGGATACCCAATGACCCTCATACCCTCAAGAATATCACTATTGGGCATGTCAAAAATGCCATTGGCATCTTCAAAGTGTAACTGAGTCCTAATGAGAGACTCAGTCACGACCACCTCACGGCCGTCAATAGTGGCGACTAGGTCATGAGACCCAGCAGCATTTGGGCGAACAACAGCTGTTGCCCAAAATTGTTTGACCAAAGAGTCAAACACGACCGGAGGGGCATGTGTCAACGCGTACCTTAATGGAGAGTGGTCCAAATAGCTGAGGATATCTGTGAAGTCCTCGGAACCTCTTTCCCTCCCCAAGTAAGCGATTCTGTTATGATCATCTTTGTACTGGAGTGCCGCCATTGGTGATGATTGAATTTAGGTTGAAGATACAGAGTATACAGAGGCAAATGATTTTGGTGTATGTGTGGGAAAGATGAAAAATTGATTTGGGATTAATTAGGTTAATTGTGTCCAATGTGTGAAAAGATAACCTTTTAATTTGATTGGTACAATTTTAACCTTGGAAGTTGAAATAATTAAGTGAAAATCAACTTGTACGCCACCTGTTCAGGCAAGTGGTGACCGCCAAACACCGTATAATAGAGATTTAAAACGAAAAACTATTCAACTTCCATCTTGAAGACCAGCAGGTATAAAGTCAACCATCAGTAACCACTCTTAAAACCAGCAGAAACAAGTCAAGCAGCAGAATTAGTATATGAGCAGCACAAACTATTCAGGCAGCAGATACATTGTTACACCAGCATGATTGGAGACTAGGGGTGAGCAGAAACCGCACCGCAAACCGCAAAACCGCAAAATCCGCAAAAACCCGCACCACAAAAACCGCACCA
>BQNB010072144.1:0-32530 GCA_026074375.1 Tanacetum coccineum
GAGGCATTTGACTATTTTATGCCACATCATAATGCCATGTCATCTTGGTTGCCATGTCATTAACTTTTTATTTATTTTTATCATAAATTTTGAGTTTTTTAAATATTTTTTTTATAAATTTTGGATTTTTTAAATATTTATTATAAATTTCAGATTATTTATCATAAATTTCAATTTTTTTATAAAAATAGTGTTCATTGCAAGATTTGAACCTGGGTCTGCTAATTCACAAACAAGCACCTCAACCAATAGAGCAACCCAGAAGTTGTGATATACAATGAAAATCAAATATGTAATGCTTTTAAAAAAATACCACTTAAAATTTGGAGAAGTTTTGATCCGTAAAAAACACGGCATATTTTCTATGGAGATAATTACAATGAGTATTTTTAACCTAAAATTATCATTCATAACTTCTCCATGATAAACCCTAATATTAGGTTTTACGTATTTTTTTTCACTCGACCAATGGATGAAACATAATCCTTTACCTGTTTTTTCCTAATAACTTCTCCATGATTATGTTCTTAGTATGTGGTTAATATCCATGCATTAATCTTATGATGTCGTGTTAGGTAATGGTGTCTATTTTTTTCAAGTTCAGGCAAATATGGTTGCTTATCAGAACCTAATCACACAATCCATGTATGAAGTATGATAAACAACTGGATGTGAATGCTTTACAGTTTTCCTTTGTTTAAATTCTTTTATACTAAATTTAGTAATTTTTTCTTTTAAGTTTGTGTTTAATCCTTTGACCGTTTGCAGGTAAAAGGTCATAAGTTGTTTCTATATACTGATGGAACAAGGCAAAGCGACACTAGAAGTACTGCTCCTTAATCCACACATTTTTTTATCTTATATTCATAAATACTGATTTTATGACCTTGTGATAGATTGTAGGATCTTTATATACAATGTGAAGAATTAATTAAAGAATAATTTGGTGCAAGCTGCAACTTTAATGCGGATGATGCAGCCCACAAGTTTGAAAAGATGGGCATTGTAGCTAGGGTATGATTGTGGTTCTTTTAGTCTTTTTTTTATGTTATTAATTCATTACGAAGTATCAATAAAGTTAAAGATATCATAGACTATGGTCTTATTTTAATGATTACTTTTTCTGGATGCATGAAGTAGATGCTCCATATAAATTAAATATCATTCATTTTAGTCTTAATTTAAGATTCTTTTTTGTTGATGCATAAAGTAGATATTGTTTCATGGTTGTACACTTTTACATAGTTTATTCAATTTGAATGTAGGATTGGACTGGAAGGTACTACGGCGTTGGTTTATAAGCATGGAAATGAGATCTTGTACCAACATTTAAATATTGGCTGGACGTGACATGGCTACAAAGGTGAAGCAGTATGGTGCAAGCTTCAAGCTCGATTATAAATTGGTACATTGGTATTCAAGACTGGAGCATTAACACATAAGATTGGTCAAAAAGTTTCAGTAAGGACATGTTTGCAGAAATTGGTTATTTTGCTATTCCAGCCACCAAAAAAGGATGCTTGGTTTACGCTAATTATTTGAACCACACATTTACAAACACCAAACACCCATTAGTATTTGAATCTTTGAAAACTCTTATATTCAATTGCTTTTTAAAATTATACCATTTTGTTACAGGTCATAAAATATCACTTTTTGCATCTGTCTGTGTTTGTGAAGCATGTTCTGTTTCATGTTCTCGAATCCGTGTTGTTGTAGGTATGCTTTTTTACTTAATTTTTAGTTGTATTGACGGTTGGACGTGGCAAATTTGAACCGTACACTCATAAATGGGTCAAATGATGTAACTGTATGAATTCGACTAATTAGAATTAGATAATCATTTATAGCAAAAAGATGTTGGAAAATGGTATTTGTTTGCGCCTTTGTTGTGTGATCTATGTGAAAAAAGTTTCTTCCAGCTACTCCTAAGTCAATAATTCAAAACTTATATTTGTCCCTTATTTGTAGCATCGACGACTGCTCTAGAGGTATGTTTACTGTCATATTTAGTTCCACCTTGCCCAAACAAATAAGCAACAATACTCTGACACACTTTTGATGTTTAGATAATGACGCATGGCCCATGTGCAATTCAAGAGCTAAAAGCTTTAACAACAACACTCTCTGAATCAATGAATAAAAATGTTTACATTAGTAAAGCTATTGAAATAATAGATAAACATCGTCACTTTAATCTACTAAACACATGCTAAATTTAACAATATGCGGCTTAAACATTAGTAATGTGATGCTATTTTATGCGTAGATTTTAAGGATATAATATGAGCTTGAAATAGATTGCATATGCATCTATTGAATATCTTTTCCTTCAATACAAGAACCGCCAGTGATTCAGTTTACATGGTTGGAGTCACAAACCTTATAAGTATCTAACTAGAATCATTTTTTCTTTGCTTATGATTTATGGTAACTAAATTATGTATATATTCAGTCACCAACTATTTATAGATTTTCAGGCTGCAAGAGAGTAGGGGCCATCAAAGAGGCAAAAGACAAACTAGAAAAGTGTGTGAAAGAACTTACATGGATTTTGCAGTTAGAGAAGCAAATAAGGGTAACATCACAACGGTCATTTAACTCTTCCACAAACTGCAATAGACGAGTCTCCTCATGTGGTTAAGGAGACGACAATTATAGATCAGGACACTTAAAGGTTGACACGTTTAAAGCTGAGGTAAAAAGTTTAAAGGTAGACGCTTTAAATAGAATAAATTATTTTAGATGATATCTGATATCAAAAAGTAGGGTTAGGAAGTGTAGTAAACTGTACATTAATCTTGGATACATGCATAAGATGTGGTTGCTTAATTTAAACATGTATCCAGTCTTTGCTACAAATTCAATAATATGACACTTTCCAAGCCTTTAGAAGAACCATTATCATTGGACAGTGACATGGAGAATTCAAGTCCATTTCTAATGTATCTCTATTTTCATAGGAACATGTTCTTCACACTAAGAGGGGTAAAAATAATATTATAGTCGGAACAACACCTTGAATTGAAAGAGACGGTTTACGGCATGAAGAATATTAGAGTAGCGTATCCTAAACTTAAAAAAGGATGTGAGTGCAGTAGTAGGCGGGGTTGTTTAGCTATGGAGTTGTTGTATGCATGATTCTCAAACACAGGCTTTAGATAAATCATGCAGCTGGTATGTACCATAAACTTCATATGTATAAGTTATCAAGAATTTTAACATTTTTATCAACTCCATTGTGTTTAGTGATTCCTTTTATACAATTTTTGGTAGGAAGGAAAATACCACCTAACTATCTAACACATGTCTTGGTTCAACATAACTTAAAATTAATTAAATAAAACGTTAATTTAAATCTACGGGAAAACAAGCAAAGAAAAAGGGTATCCTAAAAAAAACTACGGGAAAACAAAAATTATTTAAATGGATAGAACTTAAACTTATCGGGAAGCATAATTATTTATGGGAAATCCTACCATACAATCTAACTTAAAATACGGGAACAGAATCAGGTACAGGGAGATCTAAAAACTAAAGAATTAAGAAAATACATGCAAATTAAATTAACAATCAAAATTAAATTCTAAATAACTTCACTTGAAAAATAAAGAAGAACTAGAACTAAAACGGAAGGTCGATTGAATGTAAAAACGAAAAGAACGGTAAAACGCACCCTGTAAAACGGGTCTAAAACTGAAATTTAAGAAAGAATTAACTTATACTAATTTTTATATTTTGTCTAGACACTAATGACAAAAGAAAAATTTATAAAAAAGAAATATTATATTTTATATTAATTATAGAATTTTAATTACATATTTTAAAGATTTATAACTAATTAAAACTAAGAAAATACGAAAAAGACAAAAATTAAAGTAATAAAAATTCTGAAAAAATACAATTAAATAAATAAAAAAGATAACAATTCTAAAAATATAAAAATGCCCAAAATTTACTGATTAAATTAAAAGAAAAAAAACTAATTAATTAAACCTAAATTTATATAATAAATTAAATAAACTAACTATACTAACGGTTGTTAAAAACAAAAGGACTAACAGTGAAAGGACACAAGGACTAACGAAGTAACAGGCTAACTAACAAAGGGGACTAACAATGTTAACTATAAAAGAGGAAATTACACAATTGGTCCCTGAGGTGGACCCCGATTACAAAGTGGGTCCAACTAGCTTATTATCAAAAAGCTAAAGAAGCAAAGCTGATAAGGGGCTTAAGGGGAACAACTTTTGTAAAAGCACTTATGCTTTTAGTTGGCTTAATAGGCTAGAAAAGTGCGCTTTTAGGCTGACAGAATTTTAATAAGCTTAGAAGCTTATTTGCTTTTTTCTTGAGTTCAAGCTAACAAAATAAGCTAAACTAATGGGACCAATAAATAGGATAAAGGGAATCCCATATAAGCATGGTAATCTAATAAGCCCAAAAATAAAGCTGGAAGTGACTTAGCTAATTAAACAGCTTATTATAAAAACAAGAAAAGATATAGGACTTTATAAGCTAAAATTAAGCAACACTAAGAAGCTATCTAAGGCAAATAATCTGCTAAAACCTAGAAGGGACACCTACAAGCAATGATAAAAAGGCAATTTAAAACCTATAGCTTTAATTGCTAATAAGCTAGAAATGGGGGTTATAATGTCTCAGCACCAGGGGAGGTCAAGAACAGTGGCCAAGGGGCTTTTTTGGCTTATGAAAATAAGCTCATATGAGCTTTTTACTTAAAACCAAATGAAAACAGATTTAAAAGGGATGGAAATGAGCTTAAGCTCATAAGCTTAAAGGCTAAAAAGCTCAATAAGCTGCTGAATATGGTGGCTTAAAATTGAGGGTTCTAAAAAAAATTGCAAAGCCAAATTTTTACTTAAACTTGGTCAAACCAAAGGGACAGCAAATGGTGTTTTAAAATGGGCTAGTAACACTCAAATAAGCACACCAAGGGTGTGCTTAAGCTGTCCTACAACAGCTAGGGAGCACTTAAGCTCTATTTTGCTTATGAAAAGTTTGACAGAATGCTAAAGACATTTAAAAACTCATTTTAAAACTAAATTTGGTAATTAAAGTGGCCTAATGAAGCCTACTCACTCAGCCAAATTTGGCTGAGTGAGCTTGACCCATACCAAAACCATTATGACCCATTTTCAGGTCAATACCAAACACCCCTTTAATTCTATAAAAAACGTTTTTTAACTGATTTTAGTGAAAGGAAAGCTTAGAAATGTAATTATAAGTGGGGTTTAATCACTTTAACACACTCTTACATAAGTTTAAACAGAATTAAAAGGCTTATATTAATCTTTAAATTTCGACAGTGACAAATTTCAATTTTTCAAAGAAAAACTCTTAACTTTCATTAAAATTTAAGATATTACAACATAAACTTTTTAAAATACAACTGAAGTACAATAATGCTTAAAAGAAATACTTAAATTAAAATTAAACTAAAAAACAGGGTGTGTGGTGCTTTGACTTGTTCTTTTTCCTTTTATATAAGTCCCAAGTCTGTCTTTGGTGCTTCACTTGTGCTAGTTGAGAGAGTAGGAACCCTTGCACACTCTTTTGACCCTTGGATCACTTTGTGCTACTTTATACACAATCTCAGCCATCGATGTATCATATGTTCAGGGATTGCCAACATGGCAGGTCTCAATTGCTAGTGGGAGGTGGGAAAGGGTGTAGTTTAATGGAGTTGTACTAATGAGGGAGGGTTGAGCTGTAAACCCATGGGGGAGGGTGGTTTGTTTTCTGTCGGTAAGCGGTTATAGTACAAGAGGGTCAAAGTTTAAAAAGGTGAGTTTTTGGAAAGATGCAAAAATACCCCTCCATCTTTCTTTCTCTTTTCATTTTTCTTTTAAGCCTTTTTTAGTTATAATAGACTTTGGAAAGTGGCACAATTAGTCCTTGTGGTTTATAACTAAAAAGAATAAAAGAAGTTTTGGTTAATTGCAATTAAGAGGATCAGAAGTTTAATATTAAAGTGTGACAAAAGTGGTCCCTGCTGTTATTACTAAAAAAGGATAAAGAAGGGTTTTGGGAATTTTGCAATTTCAGCCCATTTTGTATGTTTAAAACCTTTTACTTTTTATAAAACCTATCTTAAAAATACATTCTAGTCCCCTAAGGTTTATTAAAAAAGGATTTTGGGCTTTGTTGGGCTTGGGATTTGTGTTGGGCCCATGGGCTTTTATTGGGCCCTCTGGGTTTGGGTTTTGGCCCAATAAGTACAGGGTTGGTTATTGGCTTTGTCAAGCCCAATAAGTTATGAAGTGGGTTTGTGTGTACAATGGCTGGGATTTGGCTGTAACTGGGCGAGGATTTTGGGCCTGTCAAAGTCTTCACAGTTCTTTGTCAAAATGCACACAAATGGGCTGTTGTAATTGATTGAGGCCCATTTGGTCTTCACAGTCTTCATATTATACTATTGGGCTTTCCCAGGCACCATCAATGGTTAAGATTGCATCCAACAGTATTCTTCAAGTATTGAAACTCTGACTTTGATATTTTGGACTAATTTGGCCTTGATTTTGCACAGTCTTTTTCCATTCCATGCTCAGTTTTGTCCATTTGGCTTGGTTTTCTGCCTTTTTCGATGGATATCCACTTCCTGCACAATACAAATGCAAAACAAACATATATGTTGGCAGTTTTTTGTCTGTTTGTTTGGTTATTTAACTCGTTTTCAAGAGGTAAAAGATATGTGTAAGTAAAGCACTTTTAATCAAATCCCTCCAAACAAAGGTATTGTGTGCCCTAACGCAATGTTAAGAAGTAAAAACACTAAGCCCTGTTTTCACCATTTTCTGAAATTTCCACTAACCACAACTAATATTTTTGGATTTTCTCATTTTTTAACAAGATTGACTTTCTTTATTTATCATACTGGATTCATAGAATGAGAAGAGGCGTCCGTAGAGTGATCTAACGGATGTCTGACGGATAAATTCATTCGTCCTCGATTTTTCACAAGTTCCAAGCTCAAGCAAATTAAACAAGATCTTGTCGAAATAAGTTTAGATGTTAAGCTCGTCATACTTATACTTGTGAATTTTCAACTCCCCAACATGATAACGATTGAATGAGTGTACACAGTTTTAATCTACCATAGACCAACTATTTTTCATAGACATAAATTCAAAATGAAGTCATAGACTCAAACAACAACTTTATTAAGACTTGTCGTACTTGATTTCCGAGATTTAAAACTTTAGAACTTTTTCACATTTTTACATCATAATCATAAGTTCTTTAAAGCTAGGAAAGCGTTGCTTAGGTTTGACCCCTACCTCGTGGTTAACGAGTAAGAATATCACAACCAACGACGCGTTGTTCCTTAGTTGAAAACCCGCTGCCACCACCGTTGCTAGCGTAAGTGGGAAATCACATCAACATCTTTATTGCCTTAAAATGGCTAAGGATTGGTGTCTTATGTTTGAACCCTCACCTAGACCTTTCTCCAAGTGAATATAACGACAACACCAAATTCCCAAAGCAAAGACGCTTAGAGTTTGAACCCCCACCTCGGTTGCTAGCGGAGTGGGATAACACGACACATCTTTACTTGCTCCAATCAGATATCAACGCATGCTTCATTGGCAAAATTTCAATATTCATGCTTTTTTTGCATTCACATCATTCATGCTTCTTTTTGGCATTTATCTTTTAAATCACTACAAAAATCTCGCTTTGAAAACTCAGTTACAAATTTGAAGCTTTTCTGAAACATCCCGATTGACTGAGTTGAATTAAAATTGAACACGTATGATTAGGTGATTAGGAAATTCGCGGAAGAGAAAACCTTAAGTTATACCTCGATAATATTTAGAAAATCAGTTGCTTAAGCGTATAAAACTTATATTTAACTCTAATCATTTCTCTTCTTCACATATTAAAATCAAAGCAATAAATTCCGTGAAAGCTTGGCTAAAGGAACTAGCTAGGGCTCAACAAGATTAACGCCCGGAAAAAAATCCCCCCCCCCGAGTCAAAAATTATTCTTACTCTACCCAAAAGAAAAGCAAAACTCTCGACAAAACACATATTATATATTTTTGAAAATTTTTAAATTTTTTCATTTTTTTGGTAATTGTGTAAAAACGGTTTACGTGGCAACAATGCTGCAGGAAACAATCAAATCGAAATACCCCCCCAAACGAGAAACTAACATCGTCTCGAGTTTTTGAAGGGTATTACCTAATCCTAAGGGCCATTATGAGGTATTGCCCAAAAAATAAAAAAAACGTTAGTCGATTAAGATAAGGATATCGATTCCCAAATGAAGCGAGGATGGTGAAACTCATATGAATGACAAAACTGAGAGTACTTCACAATCCGGGCAATCCCTGGACAATAAATAACAACAATATGAAAACACGGGGAATGGAAAAGATAACAATTTTTACACAACAACACAAAACACTTATTTAACACTACTTACTACTAAGATTAAACTAAGATAAACATGGGTGCCTCCCACGAAAGCGCTTGTTTAGGGTCGCTATGCTTGACCCATACACAAGGATTATGGATCTTGAGAAACTAAGTGAAATTAAAATTCATCATCGGACTTTCATTCAAGTGACTACGATAAGTATTGAATTTCACATGAAAGTTCCACTCCGATGAGATACATCCGTCTTCGAAGAATGATACCTTTTGAAATGCTAGGACAAATATGGTGTCATCATCATCCACATGAGAAAGATAAGGAGAATACGGGAATGAAAAGAAATGGGAGAAAGATCCATACAACATAAGCGAAAATGGATTCACTAGAAGGTATGAAATCTAACTCAAGGGAGGGCAAAACATTAAGCACATGAACTCTTGGTTCTTTTGTTTGGAAAATATTTCCCACCATATCCATTGTGAAATTTTCCCAGCTCAGGGCTCATCCGTAAAGAAACAATCTACTCCTGGTTGAGATAAGATTTGAGCGAGTTTCATACGTGCAACCTCCTCATTATAAAAATCACTCCTATTGGCAGAGAAACTGATCAATATCGAAAGATCAAAGATAAACGAATCATTAGTGATAAAAATCAAAACCCCATTGGAGCAGTGGTACTCCACGACTCTTCTCTTTAAAATGATCGTTATCAATAAGAAACTTATAAACTGGAAGAGATAAATCTAAGGAGTAGCGGGACTGCCACTACTTAGTTCTTCCTATCCAAATAAAGCAAAAGTTTCCGATTCGGCAAAGAAATATCAAAGTGTTTAGTCTCCTCCAAGAAAAGTTTAGGAAAATGTGGAAGGTAGACTTGGTCACAACAAAGAAAATAGGAACGGGATTATCTTTTAATGGCTTTGATTTTAGCAACAAGAGTGGGGAAAAAAAAAAAAAAAAAAAAAAAAAAAAAAAAAAATTGACATTCAACAATTTTTCACGAAGGGTATCGTCTTTGATTAAAAGAATGTCATCCTCAATCCTATCCAACTTTTGAATAAACAATCTCCATCACCTTCGAGCTAACTGGCTTACAGAATTGGAGGTGATGCCTCACATACTCGACATCGTTACTAAGAAAGGAATCTTCATCAATCGAAGTAGAATCAACGTTAGAATCAGAGAAATCCTCAGATTGATCTTTTGAAATGTCAAGAGGCGGAGAATTGTCATGAAAAGGCACATCACACACTTTGGGAACACCTTTGGACTCACTTGGGATTGGGACAAGGATTTCAACACTAGACTTTATGAATTCGTCCGATTCCGTTGCCGAAATTGTGTCAAGATGCTCATTCTCCATAATTAGAGAGTTTACGGGCTCCTCGGTTGATAAAACAGGTGTGATTGCAATGTATAGTCCCATTGTCATCATCATCATCACAAATGGGAATCTTCCAATAGCGCTCTTTAGCCGCTTGCTCTTCTGCAATTCGCTTCTCTTCTTCTTTCTTTTGCATAGCTTGAGCAATCAAATCATGCAAGGCTGTCATTTGAGTATTTAGATGCTCATATCTAGATTTGAATTGCTCATTTTGAGAATTGAAAAACTCATTTTGAGATTTTAAGATCTGATGATAGACGGTATATTGCGGAGGTTGAAATTGGTCAAAACCGAAAGAATTAGAATCATAGCAAGGATTTTGCTCATGATAATAGTCTTCATTCATTGGTTGACACTGAAAAGTCTCATGAGGACCTCCACAATAGTTACAACAAAGGATTTGTTGTTGAAGACTTTGAGGATTTTGTGAGAAATTAAAGTCTTGATTGTAACACAGTTCTGATTGGATAAACGGAACTTGGGGTGAACAATCGTAACCATAATGAACATTGTTTCCAAAATTCTCATAAGAATGAGTCGGGGGTTGTGGATATGGGTTTTGATAATCGGGGACTGATTATTAGATGAGTACGATTAAAACATTTGGTGTTTCACTTCAATCTTACAATAAAAAACAAACTCCATCATATTACATATATCAACCACCTTTTTGGCATTGACCAAATTTTTTGTATTGCACACTTTTTTGAGCTTGTGGGATCTTATCAACAGTTTGTTTAGTTGGTTCCGGATTAGAGATAATCGGAGTTTTTGTGGACAGTTATAACCAATATTAGCAACCTTCTCCGCACAAGACTTACAAGTGCATTGGTTGACAAAGATAGCATCTAACGAATCACCACACTCGATAAACAACACTTTTTGGTCGATTAGTGGAGATTTTTGTGAGATTGACACTGGGGTCTTGTTTGACAACGAATGCTCTCGAGGAGCATTAAAAACCGTTGGAATTGTCATTGGATGTACTTGGAAGTATTTTGAGAAACTTTAGAAAAGCATTCTCCATATCTTTCGTGTCAGGTCCACATTCTAGACAATTAAGACCATGCAACGTCACCAAAATCGAAAACAAAAATTCTTTCAACTTAATGTGTTGTTAGAGACATTCGGGGCATTGGAACAAGAAACTTGTTTTTTGAGTTTCCTCTTTAGAACAACAAAAGGCTTGAAGTGTGCAAATTTCCCAAAGCCGAACAGCTATAATCGCTATAAAGGGCGGACAATCGAAAGAATGTCATAAGAATTAAATAGATAGAGGGATAAGGGAAGAATTAACTGATACGAAAAAAAGAAGATTATTTTTGGTTTTTTTCGAATTTATTAACAACAAATTTTCACAATTGGAACAAAATCAGATAGACAACTTAAACTGATAAATCAATCTTTACTTCACGTAGCCTCAGAATGAAAAAAAGCACAGTAGCCGGCAGGAGTAGGAATAACGAAAGCTTATTTCTCATTTCGGGTCGTAGTCCCTAGGAACAACCTACCTTATACACCACATTATAGCTTGTTAATCAAATGATAGGTGAGCCCGTATATCGGAAGTGACACAAAAGCCAAGTTTAAATCTTTGTTCGAGTGGGAACATCAATAGTTCACCGGAACTATTGTATAATACCTCAGTTGAGAATATTATATTATTTTGCTTATTACCATTAGTAATTTTTAATTTTTATGGACATTTTTTTTATATTTTTTTTGATTTATTTTTTTTTTTTCATATATTTTTTTATTTTTATTTTGGTATTTTTAATTTTTTATATGATATGTACTGAAAAAAAAGAGAAAGGGAAAAATATTTTTGTGTTTTTTAATATGATATATTAATAATAAGACAAGTTCAGATCAAAGTCGGATAGAAATCGTAGCAAATGCCTCCCCGGCAACGGCGCCAAAAATTGATTCGTTGGTAGTATACACTTAAAATAACTCAAATGCAAATCTCAACCAAATGCCCTTGACCAAGGCAAAAGGTCAAAAATTTATTACACAAAGAATAAAATAATAAGAATCAAATCAATGAAAAAAAGAGTTCCGGAAGAGGATATCCCGGTGTCGTGAAATGTCCAATGAGGCTGCAATTGAAATTTATCCTGGTTTGATGAGAATTTGAATGATGGAGAATATATGATGGGAACACTGATATAATTACAACTTAAAATTAATTAAATAAAACTTAATTTAATCTACGGGAAAACAAGCAAAGGAAATGGGGATCTTAAAAACTACGGGAAACAAAAATTAGTTAATATGGATAGAACTTAAACTACGGGAAGCATAATTAATTATTGGGAAATCCTAAAATTAAATCTATACTAAAATACGGGGAACAGAATCAGGTATCGGGAAACCTAAATACTAAAAATTAAGAAAATAAATGCTAAATTAAATTAAAAATCAAAATTAAATTCTAATTAACTTAACTTGAAAAAATAAAGAAAACTAGAACTAAAACGGAGGTCGTTTGAATGTAAAACGAAAAGAAACGGTAAAACGCACCCGGTAAAACGGGTCTAAAACTGAAATTTAAGAAAAATTAAGCTTATACTAAATTTTATATTTTTCCTAGACACTAAATGACAAAAGAAAATTTTATAAAAAAGAAAATTATTTTTTTATTAATTTTTAGATTTTTTATGAATTTTTAAAGATTTATAACTAATTAAAACTAAGAAAATAGAAAAAGACAAAAATTAAAAGTTATAAAAATTCTGAAAAAATACAATTAAATAAAGAAAAAGTTAACAATTCTAAAAATATAAAAATGCCCAAATTTTACTGATTAAATTAAAAGTAATTAAACTAATTAGATTTAAACCTAATTTATATTAATTAAATTAAATAAACTAACTAGAGCTAACTGTTGTTAAAACAAAAGGACTAACAATGAAAGGACACAAGGACTAACGAAGTAACAGGCTAACTAACAAAGGGGACTAACAATGTTAACTATAAAAGAGGAAATTACACAAATGGTCCCTGAGGTGGACCCCGATTACAAGGCAAGTCCAACAGCTTATTATCAAAAAGCCAAAGAAGCAAAGCTGTAAAGGGGCTTAAGGGGAACAACTTTTGTAAAAGCACTTATGCTTTTAGTTGGCTTAATAGGCTAGAAAAGTGCGCTTTTAGGCTGACAGAATTTTAATAAGCTTAGAAGCTTATTTGCTTTTTTCTTTGAGGTTCAAGCTAACAAAATAAGCTAAACTATGGGGGACAAATAAATAGGGATAAGGGAGTCCTAGATATAAGCTATGGGAATCTAATAAGCCCTAAAATAAGCTGGAAGTGACTTAAGCTATGTTAACAGCTTATTATAAAAACAGAAAAGAGAGGACTTTTAAGCTAAAATTAAGCTACACTAAGAAGCTATCTAAGGCAAATAAGCTGCTAAACCTAGAAGGGACACCTACAAGCTATGATAAAAAGCAATTTAAACCTATAGCTTAATTGCTAATAAGCTAGAAATGGGGGGCTTAATATTGGTGCTCAGCACCAGGGGAGGTCAAGAACAGTGGCCAAGGGGCTTTTTTGGCTTATGAAAATAAGCTCATATGAGCTTTTTACTTAAAACCAAATGAAAACAGATTTAAAAGGGATGGAAATGAGCTTAAGCTCATAAGCTTAAAGGCTAAAAAGCTCAATAAGCTGCTGAATATGGTGGCTTAAAATTGAGGGTTCTAAAAAAAAATTGCAAAGCCAAATTTTTACTTAAACTTGGTCAAACCAAAGGGACAGCAAATGGTGTTTTAAAATGGGCTAGTAACACTCAAATAAGCACACCAAGGGTGTGCTTAAGCTGTCTACACAGCTGGAGCACTTAAGCTCTATTTTGCTTATGAAAAGTTTGACAGAATGCTAAAGACATTTAAAAACTCATTTTAAAAAAACAAATTGTAATTAATTGGCCTAATGAAGCCTACTCACTTCTACCAAATTTGGCTGAGTGAGGCTAGACCCATACCAAAACCATTATGAACCCATTTTCAGGTCAAATACCAACACACCCCTTTAATTTCTATAAAAAACGTTTTTACTGATTTTAGTGAAAGAAAGCTTAGAAATTAATTATAGAGTGGGGTTAAATCACTTAACTAACACACTCTTAAATAAGTTTAAACGAATTAAAAGCGTTATAATATCATTAAATTTCGACAAGAAACTATGTGACAAATTATCAATTTTTTCAAAGAAAAACTCTTAACTTTCATTAAAATTTAAGATATTACAACATAAACTTTTTAAAATACAACTGAAGTGCAATAATGCTTAAAAGAAAATACTTAAATTAAAATTAAACTAAAAAACAGGGTGTGTCCACTTTGACTTGTTCTTTTTCCTTTTATATAAGTCCCAAGTCTGTCTTTGGTGCTTCACTTGTGCTAACGTTTGAGAGAAGTAGAACCCTTTCAACACGCTTTTTGACCCTGATCACTTTGTCTACTTTAATACACAATCACAGACCCATCGCTGTATCATATGTTCAGGGTGATTGCCAACATGGCAGGTCCCTCAATTGCTATGGAGTGGGAAATGGTTGTAGTTTTAATGGGAGTGTACTATGAGGGGATGGGTGAGCTGTAAAAGTTGACTTGGTATGTGGGAGGTGCCATGGGGGAGGGTGGTTTGGTTTCTGGCGGGTAAGCAGTTATAAGTACCACAGTAGGTCGAAGGTTTAAAAGGTGAGTTTGGAAAAGATGCAAAAATACCCCTCCATCTTTCTTTCTCTTTTCATTTTTCTTTTAAGCCTTTTTTAGTTATAAAGTGATTTGAAAGTGACATAATTAGTCTTTTGGTTATAACTAAAAATAATAACAGAATTTTGGTGAATTACAAAAATGGTCCCTGCTGTTTTATAACTAAAAGGGTTAAGAAAGGGTTTTGGGAATTTGCAATTTCAGCCCTTGTGTTTTATTAAACCTTTTTTTTCTTTTATAAAACCTATTTTAAAAATGACAATTCTAGTCCCTAAGGTTTATAAAAAAGGATTTTGGCTTTTGTTGGCTTGGTTGTGTTGCCCCATTGGGCCTTTATGGGTCCAACTGGGTTTGGGTTTGGGCCCAATAAGGTACAAGTTTGGTTATTGGGCTTTTTCAAGCCCAATAAGGTTATGAAGTGGGTTTTGTGTGTACAATGGCTGAGATTGGCTGTAACTGGGCTAGGATTGGGCCTTCAAAGTCTTCACAGTCTTTGTCAATTGCACACAAATGGGCTGTTGTAATTGATTGAGGGCCCATTTGGTCTTCACATCTTCATAATTATACTATTGGCTTTCCCGGGCCCATCAATGCGGTTGAAGATTGCATCCAACATTATTTCTTCAGTATAGGACTCTGACTGATAATTTTTTGGACATTGGCCTTAATATGACACTTTCCAAGCCTTTAGAAAAACCATTATCATTGGATAGTGACATGGAAAATTCAAGTCCATTTCTAATGTATCTCTATTTTCATAGGAACATGTTCTTCACACTAAGAGGGGGGAAAATAATATTATAGTTGGAACAACACCTTGAATTGAAAGAGACAGTTTACGGTATGAAGAATATTAGAGTAGCGTATCCTAAACTTGAAAAAGGATGTGAGTGCAGTAGCAGGCAGGGTTGTTTAGCTATGGAGTTGTTGTATGCATGATTCTCAAACATATGCTTTAGATAAATCATGCAGCTGGTATGTACCATAAACTTCATATGTATAAGTTATCAAGAATTTTAACATTTTTATCAACTCCATTGTGTTCAGCGATTCCTTTTATACAATTTTTGGTAGGAAGGAAAATACCACCTAACTATCTAACACATGCCTTGGTTCAACATTAAGAGTATTGTAGTGGCCAAACCTTTTATAAATTGTCTGCAATTTTATTACACTTAAAGCAAAAAAACATGTCTGGTTTGTAGGCATGTTTGATACAGGTTTAATGTTCTAACCAGGACTCATCTTTATGTTCAAAGGAAAGATCAATAAATGTCTTGTATGTAGGCAGCATCTAATTATTATGTGCAAGTACTAAATGTCAAAATATGATTTACATGTGTAGGATGAACCTAAAACAACAAAGGATTCTGGAAGACAAGAAGAGTTCGTTTGTTGAGGATCGCTTTTTCGGTAGTTGTTGAGTCTAAGCTTCGAAGCAAATTGTAAGCAAAATGTCGAATATATGAATCTTTGACAAAAATACTACATAAACCCCACAACAAACGTCGTTTAGAAAATATGTTTTATTTCGTATTTGAATTTGCAACATAGATTTGTATTGAAATAAATGCTTCACTATCGTTCGACATGTTCCATCTAAGCCAGAACCGGTGTAAAAGGGAAGCTTTAAGGGTTCTTGACATTATTCTCAAACAACATGCGGCTAAGCAGTAAACATTTTTCCATAGTAAGGCGCCTTTGAGTCATTAATTTACTTGAATAATCCTAAAGCCTGAGACAGCGTTCATGCATTTTTGCATTCATATTTCATTCATGCTTCTTTGGCATTTATCTTTTTAAATCACTACAAAATCTCGCTTTGAAAACTCAAGTTACAAATTTGAAGCTTTTTCTGAAAACATCGATTGACTAGTTGAATTAATTTGAGTACGTATGATTAGGTGGATTAGAAATTCACGGGAGAGAAAACCACAAGTTACTTGTATAAGTTTTTAGAAGAATCTTGCTTGGCACATAAACTTATATTTAACTCTATCATTTCTCGTTCTTCACATTATTAAAATTCAAAGCAATAGAATTCGTGAAAGCTTGGCCTAAAGGAACTAGCTTAGGGCTCAAACATGCCCGATCAGTCAAAAATTATGCTTTTTCTACCCAATAAGAAAAGCCAAAACTGCGGACAAAACACTATTATATTTTTGAAAATTTCAATTTTTTCATTTTTTTTGGGTATTTGGTTGGTTATAAAAAAGGGTTACGTATTCGGTACAATGCTGCAGGAACAATCAAATCGGAAGATACCCCCCAAACTAGAACTAACATCGTCTCAGATGTTTTGAAGGGTTTACATTAATTTCCTATGGCATTTTTGAGGTATGCACAATGATACAACGTTAGTCGGATTAAGATTTAGGATATCGGATTCCAAATGAAGCTGAGGTTGTGAAACTCTTGATGATATGACAAAACTGAGAGTCTTCACAATCCGGGGCAATCTGGACAATAACAAATAACATGGAAAACCACGGGGGTAATGGAACAGACAGCTATCTTACACAAAAACACAAAAACACTTATCTAACAACTAATACTACTACTTATACGATAGCTATGATACGCATGGGGTGCCTCACACGAAGCGTTATTTAGGGTCGCGATGCTTGACCCATCACAAGGATTATGGATCCTTGAGGGAAACAAGTGGAAATGAAAATTCATCATCGAGACTTACATTCAAGTGACTACGATAAGTATTGAATTTCATGATAGGTTCCACTCGTTTTGAGAACATCCGGCTTAGAAGAAATGATACTTTTGAGATCGCCAGATCAAAATTGGTGTCTTCATCCCACATGAGAGTAAGTGAAGGAGGAATACGGGAATGAAAAGAATGGGAAGAAAGAATTCCATTACAAATAAGCGAAAATGGATTCCACTGGAAGGTTTGAAATCTATACTACAAGGGTCGGGCAAAAACATTAAGCACATGAAACTTGGTTCTTTTGGTTTGGGAAAATATTTCCAACCACATCATTGTGAAAATTGCCCAGCTCGGGCTCTTCCTTAAAGAAACAAATCATACTCTGGTTGGATATGATTTGAGCGAGTTCATCGGGTGAAATCTTCATGAAATAACTCCTATTGGCAGGAGTAACTGATCTTCGAAAGATCAAAAGATTAACCGAATATATGAGAAAAAATCAAACATGAGTAGTGTTACTGCACTACTCTTTCTTTAAAATGATTTCGTTATCAATGTAGAAAGCTTTATAATTGGAAGAGATAACTCAGATATGAGTAGTGGGACTGCCACTCTAGGCTCTCCAATTAAAGCAGAAAGAAAGATTCCGATTCGTGGCAAAGCATTATCAAAGGGTGTTAGTCTCCTCCAACGAGAAGTTTAGGAAATGTGGAGTAGACTTGGTCACACAACGGTAGATGGAAAACGCGATTATCTTTTAATGCTTCGATTTTAGCAACTAAGACGATTGACATTCAACAATGTTTCAACGAGGGTGTCGTCTTTGATTAAAAGAATGTCTCCTCAATCCTTCAACTTAGGGAATAACAATCTCAATCACCTTTGGAGCTAACGGGTCGAATTGGGAGGTGTGCCTCAACATACTCGACATCGTTTACTAGAGAAGGAATCTTCATCAGTCGAAAGTAGGTCCACGTTAGAATAGAGAAATCCTCAGATTGATCTTTTGAATTGTCAGAGGCGGAGATTGTCATGAAAAGGCACATCACAACACTTGGGAACACTTTTGGACTCATTGGGATTGGGACAAGGGATTTAACTAGCTTTATGAATGCGTCCGATTTCGTGCGAAATAGTGTCAAGATGCTCATTCTCATAATTGAGAGTTTTTACGGGCTCCTGGTTGATAAAACGGGCTGTGATCTGCAATGGTTTAGTCCTCGTCATTCATAATCCATCACAACTGGGGATCTTCCAATAGCGCTCTTTAGGCGGCTGTGCTCTTCTGCAATTCGCCTTCTATTTTTCTTTCTTAGGCATAGCTTGAGCATTCAAAAATATGCAGGTTGTCATTTGATGTATATAGATGCTCGCATTAGATTTGAATTGCTCATTTGGAGAATTAAAAAAATTTTGAGATTTTAAGATCTGATGATAGACGGTATATTGCGGAGGTTGAAATTGGTCAAAACCGAAAGAATTAGAATCATAGCAAGGATTTTGCTCATGATAATAGTCTTCATTCATTTGTTGACACTGAAAAGTCTCATGAGGACCTCCACAATAGTTACAACAAAGGAATTGTTGTTGAAGACTTTGAGGATTTTGTGAGAAATTAAAGTCTTGATTGTAACACAGTTCCGATTGGATAAACGGAACTTGGGGTGAACAATCGTAACCATAATGAACATTGTTTCCAAAATTCTCATAAGAATGAGTCGGGGGTTGTGGAGATGGGTTTGAATAATCGGGAGTGTTATTAGATGAGTACTGGAGTTTTAAAACATATTGGTGTTTCTCTTCGATTCTTACAATAAAAAACAAACTCCATTCATCTTCATTGTAACCACATTTTGCATTGACCAAAAATATTTTGGTATTTGCACACTTTTCCGAGCTTGTGGGATCTCATTAATGGTTTGTTTGTTGGCTCCGGATAGAGATAATAGAGTTTTCGATGGTACATTATAACCAATATTGAGCACCTTGCCCACAAGGACTTACAAAGTGCATCGTTGACAAAAGATGCCATCTAACGAATCACCACACTCGCAACAACCACTGTTGGCTCGATTAGTGGAGATTTTGGTGAGGAATGAACTGGGTCTGTTTGACAACGAATGGCTCTCGAGTGCATTAACAACGTTGAAATTGTCATTGAGACTTGGAAGTTTTTTTGAAACTTTGAAAAGCTTTCTCCTAGATCTTTGTGTCAGGTCACATTCTAGACAAAATAAGGTCCATGCCACGGTCTCACAATCGAAACAAATTCTTTCAATCTTTATGTGTTGTTGAGACGATTCGGGCATTGGAACTTAGAATCTTGTTTTTGAGTTTCTCTTTTTTGAACAACAATGGGTGGAAGTGTGCATAATTTCCACAAGACTGACACAAGCTTTATCGCGTTTTTTTTTAAGGCGGACAATGAATGAAGTCATAGAATTAATAGATAGAGGGTATGGATAAGGAAAGAATTAATGATTTCGAGAAAACAAGAAGATTATTTTTGGTTTTTTTGTATTTATTAACAACATATTTACACTTGGACAAAAGCAGATAGACAACTTAATTTGAACCTGATAATCAATCTTACTTCCGGTTAGCTCTCAGAATGAAAAAACGCACAGGGTGAGCGGACGGAGGTAGAATAGCGCGAAGTTATTTCTCTTTGGGTCAGTAGTCTAGGAACAACCTCCTTATACCCACTTTATAGTTTGTTCATCAAGAATGAGGTTGAGCGTATATCGTTATGTGACACAGAAGGCAAGTTTTTAAATCTTTATTTCGCTTGGAATCAGTAGTTCACCGGAACTTTTATGATAATTACTCAGTGGGAGGAATATTATATTTTGGTATTTTTACCAATTAGGTGAATTTTAATTTTTTATGGACAATTTTTTATATTTTTGATTTTTTTGGTTTTTTAATTTTTTATATGATATGTAATAATAAAAGAAAAAGAAAAATATTTTTGTGTTTTTTTTTTTTTTTTTTTTTTTTTTTTTTTTTTTTTATATTGTATATTAATAATAAGACAAGTTCAGATCAAAGTCGGATAAAAATCGTAGCAAATGCCTCCCCGAGGCAAACGGCGCCAAAAATTGATTGTGAATAGTACGTATATATAAAACAACTCAAATGGCAAGTCTTCAACCAACGCCGTAACCAGGCAAAGTTCAAATTCTACACAAAGCGAATATATATATAAGAATCAATTATAAGAATGATTCTGGAAGGAGATTCCCGGGTCAGGTATGTCCAACGGGCTGCAATTGAAGTTATCCTGGTTTGATGAGAAATTGAAAGATGAAGAATATATGATGGGAAACATGATATAATACAAATAAAATTAATGAAATTATAATTTATTTATTCTACGCGGAAACGATATAGGAAATGGGTCTTAAAAATTACGGGAAAACAAAATTCGTTAATATGGATAGGAACTTAAAAACTACGGGACAGCCTAATTAATTATTGGGAAAATCCTAAAATTAAATCTAAATAAATACGGGGATCAGAATTAGGTTCATCGGAAACCCTAATTACTAAAAATTAAGAAAATAAATGATAAATTAAATTAAAAATCAAATTAAATTTAATTAACTTAATTTGAAAATATAAAGAAAACTAGAGAACTAAAACGGAGGTCGTTTGGAATGCTAAACGAAAGAAACGGTTAAAAACGCACACCCGGTAAACGGAGGTTAAGACTGAAATTTAAGAAAAATTAAGCCTACACTAAATGTTATATTTTTCCTACATACTAAATGACAAAAGAAAATTTTATAAAAAAGAAAAATATTTTTTTATTAATTTTCTGATTTTTTATGAATTTTTAAAGATTATAATAATTATACTAAGAAAATAGAAAAAAGAAAAAAAATAAAAAGTTATAAAAATTCTGATAAAAATAAAACTAAAAAGAAAAATCTAAACATTCTTAGAACAATATAAAATTGCCCAAAAGTTACTGAATAAATAAAAAGTTAATTAAACTAATTAAATTTTAACCTAATTTAATTAATTAATAAAACTAAAGTTAACTGCTGTTAACTCTAAAGGACTAACAAAGTAAGGGACAAAGGGCTAACGGGGCAAGGGGGTAGTTAACACTAGGGACTAACTATGCTAACTATAAAGCTGGAAATTACATAAATGGTCCCTGCACACCCAACCCGATTACAAAACCAAGTCAAAGTGCTTATTTGACATAAGTCAAAAAGAATATTGTAGAATGGGTTATTGCTTAACATTTTCTATAAAAGCACCAAGTGCGGAATGGATCTTAATATGCCAGAATATTAAGCTTTTAGTGACTGCATAGTGGCTAAATTAGCTTTATGGCTATTTTTCTTGGCTTTTTGGGGCGTAAGGCTACAAGATAATAGCTAACAACTATGGGAAATAGGACTTAGATTGAGAAGTCTAAATAAGCTAAGGATTCCTAAAAAAAGCCCTTAAATAAGCGGAATTACAAATAAGCTATATCTATACAGTTTCATTAGAAAGGCAGAAAAAGGCATACTTAAAGCTCTAAATTATGCTAATCTAATAAGTTAGTTTAATTAAATAAGTGCTAATACCTAGAAAATGCACCTATAAGTCTACAAGGATTTAGCCTAAATATACTAGGGCTTTGTTTAAAATAGCGTAGAAAAATTGGGCTTAACCCTGGTGCTCAGCACCAGGGGAGGCCAAAGGCAGTGGGCATGAGGGGCTTATTTTGGCTTATGAAAATAAGCACAAATGTGCTTTTTACCCAAATCAACGTGAAAAACAGATGTAAAGAGACATTTAACTAAAACTTATTTCAAAAATTGGAGACATTAAGTTGGATTAAAGACTGTGATTTTTATGCTTGAAATTGGGGGGTATTTTTTTCCACAAAATAAGCTACATACACACTTGCCATACTTTGGTAAAATAAATGACAGGACAAAGGGTCTTGTTTTATGGCTAGAAACAACTAAAACAACACAAGAAATATGGTCTTAAGTTGTTTAAACAGCTTAAGTGGCTTAGCTGCCCTTTGGCTTATTAAAATTTGACAGAATACCTAGGATGCTTAAAAACTTATTTTCAAACTAAAAAGCTTAATTAAGATGGCCTATTAAAGTCCACACACTCAGCCAAGAATGGCTGAGTGCCTTTGACCCTGATGCCAATTGGTACTTGACCATTTTTCAAAAATGCTAAACCAAACACGCCCCTTATTATATAAATCGAGTTTTTATCTTTTTAAATGAAATGAAGGCTGAATAAGGGTGTTACAATAAATGCTTAATAGCTTAAATACTTTTTTTTAAAACAGTTTTAAAGAGATTAAAAGGGCTTTATAAGAGATTTAAGATTTCAACAGTAGACAAACTTCAAGACACAATTAAACTTTTTATTAAAAACAGAAATTACAACATTATGGGCTTTTAAATAATGCTGAATCACACCTAAAGCTTATTAATAAAAGACTTTTAAAATTAAAAATTACACTAAACGTAAAAAAAATGGGTGTGTTGTGCTTCGGTTGCTCTTTCTCTTTTTTACATGTCTTTTAAGACCTTTTTTTCTTTGCTCATGGGATAAGCTGGTTGTGAGAGTAGGAAGCTTCCCAAGGTAATCCTACCCCTGTGGATCACATTATCATACCATCTACCATTGATGTTCTTCGGGTTGTGTGTTTTGGCGAGTGGGAAGGGTTATAGGGTTGGGGTTGAGTGGGGAAAGGTGAGGGATAGCTGTAGAGGTGTACTGGAGAGGTGGTTTGGAGCTGAAAACAGGGGGAGAGGGTGGTTTGATTTTGGCGGTAAACTGGTTATGGTACGTTTATGGTTCGAGGTTTAAAAGGGATCTTTGGAGAAGAGGCAAGAATGGTCCTCCATCATTTCTTCTCTTTTCAATTTTCTATCTAAGCCGGGTTTTAGTTATAAGTGAGTTTGGAAAGTGACACAATTAGCCCTTGGGGGTTTATAACTAAAAGAATAAAAGAAGTTTTGGTGAATTACAAAAGTGGTCCCTGCTGTTTATTACTAAAAGGGATAAAAGAGGGGTTTTGGGAATTTGCAATTTCAGCCCTTGTGTTTGTTTAAACCTTTTTTTTCTTTTTAAAACAACTTTCAAAATTGGCAATTTAGCCCCTAAAGTTTTATAAAAAAGGATTTTGGGCTTTTGTTGGGCTTGGGTTTGTGTTGGG
Source organism: Tanacetum coccineum (assembly GCA_026074375.1). Taxonomy (NCBI): domain Eukaryota; kingdom Viridiplantae; phylum Streptophyta; class Magnoliopsida; order Asterales; family Asteraceae; genus Tanacetum; species Tanacetum coccineum. The sequence continues at coordinate 23,362 of BQNB010072144.1, forward strand.
CCCAATTGGGTGTCTTCGTGCGTGTCTGGGCCCAATAAGGTACAGGTTTGGTTATTGGGCTTTTTCTAAGCCCAATAAGGTTATGGATGTGGGTTTTGTGTGTTACAATGGTGAGGATTGGCTGTAATTGTGGCTAGGTTGGGCTTCAAGTCTTACTTTAGTCTTTGTCAATTGCACACAAATGGGGTTGTAAATGATTGAGGGCCCATTTGGTCTTCACAGTCTTCATGATATTACTTTTGAGGCTTTCCCGGCCCATCAGATGGTTAAGATGCATGCAATAGTTTATTCTCCTGTTTCAGGCTCCGGTGTGACGCTGATTCTTCAGTATTGACTTGACTTTGGTATTTTTGGACTTTGGCCTATGATTTTGCACAGTCTTTTCATATTCTATGTCAGTTTTGTCATTTTGGCTGGGTTTTTTCTGTCTTTTGTGGATATCACTTCCTGCACAATACAAATGCAAAACAACATAAATTTGGAGTTTTTGTCTGTTTTTTTGGTCATTTAAGCTCGTTTTTTTTTTTTTTTTTTTTTTTTTTTTTTTTTTTTTTTTTTTTTTTTTTTTTTTTTTTTTGTTTTTTTTTTTTTTTTTTTTTTTTTTTTTTTTTTTTTTTTTTTTGTTTTTTTTTTAGATTTTTTTCTTTTTTTTTTTTTTTTTTTTTTTTTTTTTTTTTTTTTTTTTTTTTTTTTTTTTTTTTTTTTTTTTTTTTTTTTTTTTTTTTTTTTTTTTTTTTTTTTTTTTTTTTAGTTTTTTTCTTATTTTTTTTTTTTTTTTTTTTTTTTTTTTTTTTTTTTTTTTTTTTTTTTTTTTTTTTTTATTTTTTTTTTTTTTTTTTTTTTTTTTTTTTTTTTTTTTTTTTTTTTTTTTTTTTTTTTTTTTTTTTTTTTTTTTTTTTTTTTTTGAGTTTTTTTTTTTTGTTTTTTTTTTTTTTTTTTTTTTTTTTTTTTGTTTTTTTTTTTTTTTTTTTTTTTTTTTTTTTTTTTTTTTTTTTTTTTTTTATTGTTTTTTGTTTTGTTTTTTTTTTTTTCTTTTCGTTTAGAGGTATAAGATATGTGAATATTATGCACATATCAAATCCCCCAAACTAAGGTATTGTGTGTCCTCACGCAATGTTATGAAAGTAAACATGTAAGCCCCGTTTTCACCATTTTCGAATTTAACCGTAATCTAAAACTTACGAATTTTGGATTTTTCATTTTTTTAACAAGTTTGACTTTCTTTTATTTTTAAAACTGGGATCATAGATATGAGATGCGCCCGTAGAGTGAATTCTACGGGAATGTCCTACGGATATAAATTCATCGTCCTCGATTTTTACAAGTTCCAAGCTATAGCTATTAAACAAAGATCATTGTCAGATATAAGTTTAGATGTTAAGCCCTATACTTTATGACTTGTGAATTTTCAATACTCCAACATGGAATATACGATTGATTGTGTTGTACTCATTTTAAATTTACCATAGCCAATTATTTTCAGAGTCATAATTCAAAATGATCAGGACTCAAAGCAACAAACTTATTAAGACTTGTAACTTGATTTCGAGATTTAATCTTTAGAACTTTTTGCAATTTTTCAACTATTTCATAATCATTAAGTTCTTAAAGCTAGGAATGCGTTGCTTTGTTTGAACCCCTACCTCGTGGTTAAACGGCAGCAGGGGATATCACAACCAACGACGGTTGTTCTTAGTTTTGAAAAAAATCCACACCCGTTGCTAGCGTATAGTGGGAAAATCACATCAACACCTTATTCTAATATGGCTAAGGTAATGGTGTCTTAGTTTGACCCTCACCTAGACCTTTCTTCCAAGGGAGATTATCACGAACACACGTAATCCCTAGAAGCAAAGACGTCTTAGTTTGAACCCCCACTCCTGGGTTAACGGAGTATTAAGGGGGATATCACGACACATCTTTTACTTGCTCCATTAATATCAACGGCATGCTTCATTGGCAAAATTTCTTTATGCATGAATTTTGCTTTCATATTTCATTTCATGCTTCTTGGCATTTTATCTTTTATATCACTACAAAATCTCGCTTTGAAAACTCAAGTTACAAATTGTGAAGCTTTTTCTGGAAAACATTGATATTGACTTAGTTGTATTAAATTGAGTGCGTATGATTAGGGATTAGAATTTCTTCGGTGGGGAGAAAACCACAAGTTACTTGGATAAGTTTTTAGATGTATCTTGCTTGGCAACCATAACTTATATTTAACTCTATCATTTCTCGTTTTTTCTCATTTTTAAAATTCAAAGCAGTAGGAATTCGTTGAAAAGCGCGGCCTAAAGAACTTGCTTAGGGCTCAAACGCTCCGATCAAGTCAAAAAATTATTCTTATTCCTACCAAAAGAAAAGCAAATCTGCCGACAAAACACTATTTATTTTTGAAAATTTTCAATTTTTTATTTTTTTTTTGGGTATTTTTGGTGGTAAAATACGGGTTTACGTAAGTAGGTAACAATGCTGCATGAAACAATCAAATCGAAGATACCCCCAAAACTAGAACTAAACATCGTCCTCGGATGTTTTGAAGGGTATTTCTTTAGATCCTAAGGCCATTTATGAGTTTGCCAATGATACAACGTTAGTCGATAAGATTAGGATATCGGATTCCCAATGAAGCTGAGGGAGTGAACTCTTGATGGAATGACAAAAACTGTGAGTCTTTCACATTTCCGGGCAATCCTGGACTATAACAACAACATTGAAAACCGGGGTAATTGCGAAAAGACAAGCTATCTTACAACAACACACAAACACTTAGCTAACACTAATACTACTACTACTACGATTAAGCTTGATAAGCATGGGGTGCCTCCCACGAAGCGTTGTTTAGGGTCGCGTGCATTGACCCATCCAAAAAGGATTTATGGATCCTTGAGGAAACAAGTGGAAATTAAAAAGCATCATCGGCTTTCATTCAAGTGACTACGATAAGTATTGAATTTCATTGAAAGTTCCACTCTTTTTGAGATACATCGGTTAGAAGAATGATACTTTAGATGCCAGGATCAAAATATGGTGTCTTCTTCCCCACATGAGAGAAGGAGAGGGAGGAATAAACGGGATGAAAAGAAATGGGGAAAGTCCATACACATAAGCGAAAATGGATTCTCTGGAAAGGTATGAAATCTAACTCAAGGGTGGGCAAAACATTAGCACATGAAATATTCTTGGTTCTTTTGTTTGGAAAATATTTCCCACCACATCCCATTGTTGAAATTGCCCAGCTCGGGTCTCATCTTAAAGAAAGACAATCATACTCTAGGTTGGATATGATTTGGCGAGTTCATCGGTGAAATCCTCATGAAAATCACTCCTATGGCAAGAGGAAACTGATCATTACGAAGATCAAAGATATCGAATCATATTGAGAAAAATCAACATGAGTACGTCGGTACTGCAATACTCTTTCTCTTTAAATTGATCGTTATTCAATGTAGAAGATTTATAATCTGGAAGAAGAGATAACTCGATTGAGTAGTGGGACTTGCCAATACTAGGCTCTTCCAAATTTTAAAGCAGAAAGTTTCGATTCGGGCAAAGAATTATCAAAGGTGTTAGTTCCTCAGAGAAGTTTAGGAAATGTTGAGGTAGACTTTGTACAACATCGGAAGATGGAACGGATTATCTTTTAATGCTTCAATTTTAGCAACAAGACGATTGACATTCAACAATGTTTCACGAAGGGTATCGTCTTTGATTAAAAGAATGTCATCCTCAATCCTTCCAACTTCGGGAATAACAATCTCCATCACCTTTGAGCTAACGGGCTCAGAATTGGGAGGTGATGCCTCAACATACTCGACATCGTTACTAGAGAAGGAATCTTCATCAGTCGAAGTAGAATCAACGTTAGAATATAGAAATCCTCAGATTGAATTTTTGAAATGTCAAGAGGGGAGATTTGTCATGAAAAGGCTCATCACACCACTTGGGGAACACCTTTGACATCACTTGGGGATTGGACAAGGATTTTCAACACTAGACTTTATGAATTCGTCCGATTACGTTGCCGAATTGTTGTCAAGTATGCTTCATTCTCAATATTTAGAGAGTTTTTACGGGTCTCGGTGTTAATAAACGGGTGTGTTGCTATGGGATGTCCTCGTCATCATAATCATCACAAATGTGAATCTTCCAATAGCGCTCTTTAGGCGCTTGCTCTTCGGCAATTCGCTTCTTTCTTCTTTTCTTTTGAATAGCTTGAGCAATCAATTCATGCAAGGTTTGTTCATTTGAGTATTTTAGATGCTCGCTTCTAGTTCTTGTATTGTCATTTTGAGAATTATAAAATCTTTTTGTGTTTTTAAGATCTGATGAGTATGACGGTATTGTGCGGGAGGTTGAAATTGGTCATATACCGAAATGAATTAGAATCATAGCAAGGTTTTGCTTTCATGATAATAGTCTTCATCATTTGTAGACACTGAAAAGTCTCATTGAGGACCTCCACAATAGTTACAACAAGGATTGTTTGTTGAAGACTTTGAGGATTTTGTGAGAAATTAAAGTCTTGTGATTGTAACACAGTTCCGATTGGTTTAGACGTAACTTGGGTTAGTGAACAATCGTAACATAATGAACATTGTTTCCAATATTCTATAAGAAATGAGTCGGGGGTTGTGGAGGATGGGGTTTTGAATAATCGGGGAGTGTTATTAGGATGAGAGTACGGAGTTAAAAACATTTGGTGTTTCACTTCGAATTTAAATTTAAAACAAAACTCCATCTATTCATTGTAAACCACATTATTGGCATTGACCAAAAAATTGTGGTATTTGCACATTTTTCCGAGCTAGTGGGATCTATTAATGGTTTGTTTGGTTGGTCCGGATTAGAGATAATCAGAGTTTTCTGATGGACAACTTATAACCAATATGAGCACCTTTCCACAAGGACTTACAAGTGCATCGTTGACAATAAGATTGCCATCTAACGATCCACACTAGCAACAACACTTTTGGTCGATTTAGTGGAGATTTTTTGTGAGGAATTGGACTCTGGGGTCTTGTTTGACAACGAATGGCTCTCGGAGGAGCTTTATCAACGATGGGAATGTCATCGGATGATTGAAGTATTTTGAAAACTTTTTTTGAAAAGTTTCTCCAATATCTTTCGTGTCAGGTCACATCTAGACAAATAAGGACCATGCAACATGTCTCCACAATCGGAAAACAAATTCTTTCAATCTTAATGTGTGTTGAGACGATTGGGATTGGAACAAGAATTTTGTTTTTGAGTTCTCTTTTTGAACAACAAAAGGGCTGAACGTGTGCAAATTTCCACAAGACGAACATGCTTTAATCGCTTTAAGGCGACAATCGATTGCTGTCATAAGATTAAATAGATAGAGGGGACTAGGAAAGAATTAACTGATCGAAGAAAAAGATTATTTATGGTTTTTTTTGTGAATTATTAACAACATATTTTTACAATCTGGACAAAATCAGATAGAAACTTCAACCTGATAATCAATCTTACTTCACGGTAGCTATCAGAATGAAAACGCACAGGTAGTGTTGTGGAGCGGAGGAGGAGGGAAGTAGGAATAGGGCGAGTGATTTCTTCCTGTAGGGTGTTAGTTCCTAGGAACAACCCTCTTTTAACTCTTTATAGTTTGTTTAATCAGAATGAGGTGAGCCGTATATCGTAAGTGACACAGAAGGAAGTTTTTTAAATTCTTGAGTTCGGTTGGGACTCAGTAGTTCTACCGGAACTTATTATGATAATACCTCAGTGGAGAATATTATATTTTGGTATTTTACCAATTAGTGAATTTTAATTTTTTATGGACAATTTTTTTTATTTTTTTTTTGATTTTTTTTGGTTTTTTTTTAATTTTTATATGATATGTATTAATAAAAAGAAAAGAAAAATATTTTTGTGTTTTTTTTTTTTTTTTTTTTTTTTTTTTTTATATTATATCTTAATAATAAGACAGTTCAGATCAACGTCGGATAACAAGCGTAAGCAATGCCTCCCTGACTGGCAACGGCGCCAAAAATTGATTGTTGATTAGTTCGGTATATATAAAACAACTCAAATGCAAGTCTCAACCAAATGCCCTTAACCAAGGCAAAAGGTCAAAATCTACACAAAGAGATTAAATATATAAGAATCAATGATAAAAAGATTCCGGAAGGATATTACCCGGGTTAGTATGTCCCAACGATTATGGCTGCAAATTGAAAGTTATCCTGTTTGAGAGAATGAATGATGAAGAATTATGATGGAAACACTGATATAATTACAACTAAAATTAATTAAATAAAACCTAATTTATTCTACGGGAAACAGATATAGGAAATGGGGATCTTAAAAACTACGGGAAACAAAATTAGTTAATATGGATAGAACTTAAACTACGGGAAGCATAATTAATTATTGGGAAATCCTAAAATTAAATCTAAATTAAATACGGGGAACAGAATTAGGTTCGGGATACCTAAATACTAAAAATTAAGAAATAAATGATAAATTAAATAAAATTTCAAAATTAAAGTCTTAATTAATTAAATTTGAAAAATAAAGAAAACTAGAACTAAAACGGAGGTCGTCTTGAAGCTAAACGAAAAGAAACGGTAAAACGCACCGGTTAAAAACGGTCTAAGTACTGAAATTTAAGAAAATTAAGCCTCACTATATGTTATATTTTTTACATACTAATGACAAAGAAAATTTTAGAAAAAAGAAAAGTATTTTTTTATTATTTTCTGATTTTTTATGAATTTTTAAAGATTAATAAACTAAATTAATACTAAGAAAATAGGAAAAAAGACAAAAAAATAAAGTTATAAAAAATCTGAAAAAAATAAAACTAAAATAAAGAAAAATCTAACAATTCTAAAAATATAAAATTGCCCAAAAGTTACTGAATAAGTAAAAAGTAATTAAACTATTAAAATTTAATCCTAATTTAGTTATTAATAAAACTAAAGTTAACTGCTGTTAATTAATGGACTAACAATGTAGGGACAAAGGGCTAACGGGGCAGGGGGTAGTTGGGGTAGTTAACACTAGGGACTAACTTTGCTAACATAAAGTGGAAATTACATAAATGGTCCCTGCCACACAAACCCGATTACAAACCAAGGCAAAAGTGCTTATTTGACAAATGTCAAAAAAAGCAAAGTGTAGAATGGGTTATGCTTAAAATTTTCTATAAAAGCACCAAGTTGTGAATGGGCTCTTAAAAAGCAGAATATTAAGCTTTTTGGGCTGCAGTGGCTAAAAAGCTTATGGCTTATTTTTCTTGGCTTTTTGGTGGCTTAATGCTACAAGATAAGCTAACACACTAGGGAGAAATAGAGACTTAGATTAAGGAGGAGTCTAAATAACGCTAGGATTCCTAAAATTAAGCCCTAAATAAGCTGGAATACAATAAGCTATATCTAAACAGTTTATATAAATAAAGGCAGTAAAAAGGCGTTATTAAACGCCTAAATTAGCTAATTAATAAGTTTGTTGTATTAAATAAAGACTGTAAACTATAGAAGATGACTATAAGCTACAAGGAGAAGCACTAAAATACTAAGGGCTTTGTTTAAATTAAGCTAGAAAATTCGGCTTAACCCTGGTGTCTGACACCAGGGCGGGTAAGAGTGTTAAGGGGTTATTTGGCTTTATGAAATAAGCACAAAAGTGCTTCTTACCCAAATCCAAGTGAAAACAGATTTAAAGGACATATAACTAAACTTATTTCCAAAATTTGAGACATTAAGTTGGATTAAAGCCTGCTGGTTTTTATGCTTGAAATTGGGTATTTTTCACAAATTAAGCATACATACACACTTGGCCATACTTTGGTAAATTAAACTGACAGGACAAAGGGTCTTGGTTTTATGGCTAGAAACAACTAAAACAACACAAGAAATATGGTCTTAAGTTGTTTAAACAGCTTAAGTGGCTTAGCTGCCCTTTGGCTTATTAAAATTTGACAGAATACCTAGGATGCTTAAAAACTTATTTTCAAACTAAAAAGCTTAATTAAGATGGCTTATTAAAGTCCACACACTCAGCCAAGAATGGCTGAGTGCCTTTGACCCATGCCAAACTTGGTTTGAGTGCTTAAGAACAAAATTAAACTGAAATTGAGCTTATTAAAAGGTATAAGCTCAAACGAGCTTATTTAAAGCTTATTTGATGAATTTCAACTTCAAACTGAAAACAAAAGCTTAATAAATGTGTAAAACGAATTGTATTGCTGAATTGAAGTAGTACAAGTTCAAAGGAAATGATTACAAGAGCTTAAAAGCTTAAGTTGCTTGAAAATGAAAATTACAAAATAAAGTTTTTTTAAAACTAAAACAACTGAGTATGATAAACTTAAAGCAACTTAATTAAATTTTACACTAAGAAAAGGAAAAACAGGGTGTGGTCTACTCGGCTTGGTCTTGGCTCTTTTATACAAGTCCCAAGAGGTCTCTTTTGTCTTCACTTGTGCTTGTTGTGTGAGTAGAGAGTCATAAAGCAATTCCTAGCCCTTGGATCACATTATGTTTCTTTATCATACCATCTCACCATTGATGTTGCTCGGTTTGGGAGATTGCCAATATGGCAGGGTTTGTAGGGTTGGGGTTGAGTGGGGAAAGGTGAGGGATAGCTGTAGAGTGGTACTTGGGAGGTGGTTTGGGAGTGAAAACAGTGGGAAATGGTGGTATAAGGTTGGCGGGAAAGTGGTTATGGTACAGTTATGGTTCGCGTTTTAAAAGAAAAGAATGGGGAAGATGCAACAATGGCCCCCCATCTTTCATTCTCTTTTCATTTCATATTAAGCCGAAATTTAGTTATAATGAGACTTTGGAAAGTGACACTTATGGCCCTTGTCGTTTTTATAACTAAAAGAAAAAAGAGGTTTTGATAAATTGCAAAAATGGTCCCTCTAGTTTATAACTAAAAGAAATAAAAAGGTTTGGGAAATTGCAATACCAGCCCTTGTGTTTGTTTAAACCATTTTTCTTTTATAAAACAACTTTCAAAATTGGCAATTTTAGCCCCTAAAGTTTTATAAAAAAGGATTTTGGGCTTTTGTTGGGCTTGGGTTTGTGTATTGGGCCCAATTGGGTGTGTGGGCTTGTATTGGGCCCAATTAAGTGTGTCTGGGCCCAATAAGGTTTAGGCTTATGTTATTGGGCTTTTTAAGGCCCAATAAGGT
>BQNB010072145.1:1536-32529 GCA_026074375.1 Tanacetum coccineum
ATTATATATATAATATTACCTAGTTTTATGTGTAAACATGGCAAAATTATGTGGTATGACACACTAAAAAGCTAAGCATATATTTCGACTTTTCAATATAAAAAGATATACGTTTCTCTTGCATGACGAATAACCGAACTATATATTGACACTGAGAGTTTGTACGTAGTTCAAGTTTTATTTGACACAATAAATTTTGTATAGTGTTGACTCTACGTGTTAGTTTGTCTTTTAGAAAAATGAATTGAGGAAGAAGCTACGAACCTTGAGTGGTGGTCTCGTGAGGCGATGTTTCCACAGCCAAAGCGTAAGAAACGACGAGAAGAAGAAGTGCAAAAAGCAAACACGAGTTGATCTTCATTTTAGCAGTTTGAAAGAGTGTATATAGTGTAGTACGTTGTTGTAGATATGATATGAAGATGCTGCATGATTGGTGTTTCTATTTATAGTGCAAGCATGAGCACTTTTGCATCATGCATGGTGTCACCTACTGGATAATTTTATTAATTTCTTTTACATGATAAGTGATACAAGCTCAAACTGGTATTATCTTGTCCTTTCTTTTTATATGACTTCCTTCACACTAATATTAAAATAAAATAGAAATTGCGTTGTCTTATTACGTTCACCATTTTGATTGATTTTATAGTTTCGTGATTATAATTCTTCAGACCATATATGTTATTTGTACAATTTGAGTTTCTTATATAACAAGTATGGAGACAAAGAGGGATGGCTTAGTGATAAAACAATAACGGTTCATTAAATCTGATTTTCATTTAGTTATGTTTTGGATAAATGGGTGTGCATAATAAGAACTAGGTGTATCGACTGAGGTCATGGCACGTAGTTGCTTGAGTGACACCTGGGACTGGAGTTGGAGACATGAGTTTGACCAAGTGTTATAGTCAAACTTTTCTAGTGTGTTATATTTTATTTTAGTTCGTAGTTATCGTGTTAAAATGTTCAATTTTGCACCCTCTTTCTGTGCATGTACGAGTAGGGATATAAACAAGTTAAACCACGTCAGAATTTTGCAAGGCTCGACTCGATAATATTTTGTTTGTTTTAAGTTCGGCTTGATAACTCGACGAGCTTTCATTAAAGAAGCTCGAGGTAGTGCGGCTCGAGAAAGTTTGAATTAAGTTTCAGCTCGGTTTAAAAAGCTAAATTTATCTTTAAAAATATGTTTTCAAAAGAACTAAACTGGGATATAAGATACATTTTGAATCCGGCTCAAATTCTTGATACAATCATATACAAATACTAACTCTTAGTATATTTTCATAAAAGACCTTAAAATATATATAATATATACTTGCTCGAAAAGTTTAACTCAAGATGAGTTTATTAAGCTCGATGTCGACTCGATAAACATTTTGATATGACCTAAAATGAACCAATTTTCGGGCATTTTATAACTATATCTTTATATGGTTTTTAGTTGGTAACGAGAGTGAATATGACCCGCGCGTTGCGGTGGAAGCTAACTTATTGTCGGAAACGGTGGTGGTTTACTTATTGGCGGAAGTTATTGGAGCCGAATAGTAGTGTGTTTTTTGTATTTTAGTAGACATCGGTTGTTAAGTTCTTTTGGGTACTGTTGTTCTTTATGTTATGTTAAGGATATGGTCTTTAAGTTTCTTTAGGGTATCTGATGTTAGGTGTTGTGGGTGTTTTTTGGATGATGATATTGTGTAAGTACGGATCGGCGTATGTAAAAAATGACATGGTTGTTTGTTATTACTTATTGTCATTTATTGATTTGTGGTATCTCCTGTTTATGGTTTGGTATTTTGTTTTTTTGTATTTGTTAGAGTTTTGTATTTTTTATAATAGTAGGATATTGGATGTTGCACTAGCTGTTGGATGATTTGTAAATAGCATACATTAGATTTAACATTTATACGTTTAAGTGTTTAAGTATCCTTAACAGTCGTTACACAAAAGATTGAAACTCAGCCGCATAGAGGCCATGATTACTGATAGAGGGTCTGTTGACGTTACTTGTAGAAGCTCGTTGTGGCTGTTGCTGGCCATCTGCTAAGCATAAAAAAAATAAGAATCCATGTATAGAAACTCATACTCAAAAAATTAACGTACCAGTAGAGAATATACTCACACGTAGCATCCATCATTTCAGACACATGCGCCTGCAGGTCAGAATGTAACGTATGACCATATGCCGAGTATATAAAGATATAAGAATCCGTAGGTAAAAACTGATACTGAGCGAAAGTCAGTAACAGCACAAAAATTTACTTACGTATAGCAACGCATTTCCATTCACGTACGTCGTGCGGGTCAGGAAAGTAAATATTGTATCAACAGATTGATCGTATACACTTGCCTTTTTGGAGCAAGCAGTCCGGAAAGCAAATGCTATTACCAACAACACAGGACATTCAGACAAAGTTCTCAGTTCCACGACTTGACATCATTGGTATGTCGAGTACCGTCGTAGTGGGAAAGACTTAGGAATCCCAAACTTCCATTTTAGTTTTCAATTACGAAAATTACGAATGTCAAAGCGATAACGTTATAACAATCTTACAATGCCATGATTCCACAAAGTCGAACGAACCACTTAGAAATTCGCAGAGTTCCCCTTTTAGTTTTCATTATCTTCATACTAAATACGAATGCCTTCACGTTAATACCGTTGAAATTCTTTCAAGGTCCTAAATCACCTAAAGTTTACTAAACCCCCTAAGCAATACCCTACGATAACTATATAAGCAATGGCGTACAATAACCATACAGTATCTTTCCCTTGTAAACGATATCACACACGACACTAAAATTGGAAAACATTCAGAAGCGTACAAATAATGAAAGAAACACATAAAATAAAAAGTAATTATTAACATATGACACATTTGATCATTTTACATGTAGTTAACTAATGATACAAAATCAATACAAAAAGTCCATAAAAGTCGCATACCGTTGTCGCCAGCTGAACAAAGAAAATGGTGTAGGTACAGAATCTGCGAGAAGATATATGTAAAGAAGAAATATATGTACACTAAAAAGAAAGTCAACGCCTTTTCTAAAAAGAAAATAATAATAACAACCCAAATAACCCAAAATGACCATCCCAATGCAAGAATGGCCCAATCCATCCTATTTTGTCCGGTAGCATAATGCATTTTAGTATATTGTACAATTTTCATTTACTTTCTCAATTCTTGATAAATGCATGTATTAAATGATTGTGGACTTTACTAACAAGAGAAGTTTCGATAGTTATGCTCTAGAAAAGCCAAAAAAAGAGATATGTAATATTGATTTTACAACTATTTTGTTGCGAACTCTATTGTCGAATGAATGGTTTGTGTTTTATTATAAAAAAACCATTCCAAAACCTTAAGATTTATAGTTTTATTTTTATTAAAAAAATAAAATTAGGCCCATACTTTTGATAATTAGGAAGTCATCTTCATTTCCTCTTTGCTACTATTTTTGTCCTAAAATTATTGTACATCTTTTCTTTTTAGTTTGTCTTTATTCACTAAAAATAATAGTTGAATTTGTTTAAATTTTACGTATTAACCTTAGTTGTAAATTGACTTTTACTAATATAAGAAAACTTTAAATTTATTATCAAAGAGTTTAAAATTCTTTTATTGCTTTATAGATACCAAGCAGTAGTAATTTAATTCATGTTTCTTATGTGTATTTTTTTCTTGTGTACAATAATTTTAGGACGGAGGGAATATTACTCTAGAGAAAGAACTTCCTTCTGGTATGCCTATAGGAATTGTAACACTTTCTCATCAAGATTTTGGCCCTGCTATATAAGAATAGCTCAGGTTGTGAAGCCGTCCTTTTGTTTACTTCTTTTGAGATAGTCATCTCAAGAGGTTCTGTTTTATTTTTATATCTTTTATTTTTATTTTTATCACCCCTCTGAAATATAGGGGAATCACATTTCATCATTCTATCACCAACACCCCATACTCGCGTTGTTAGGATTAAAAAGTGTCAATTATAGATACTTTAGTAGTTTATTTATTTTATACTAATGTTTAGACTTTACTTTATGTCTAAAAGTAGTTCATGTAATAAGGATAAGTGAGTTTAGTCAAAAATAGCTATCTTAACAAAAGTGAGGGGATGATTAATTAGCTCAAATAAGGTAATTATGTACCAAACTATACTATTAAATCCCTTCATTAGAGAAAGGGGTCAAAGCTTTTAATACTCACTTCCTCCTTCAATCTTTCTTTACTTTATAAAAGTGACCAAATTAGTTGAAACAATTATTTTCCTATCTTATTCTTTCTATACACTTAACCGAATTTACGTTTGATTCAATATCTAAACGACCTAACAAGTGGTATCATACGCCATTAGAGATTAAAGAGTGATCTATTTCTGATTTTCAGTGTGATTCGTATCATGACGTAATCGAGATTGAGTGTGCTATCATTTTCGATATCGAGTTTCGATGTTATATTCATTTTCGATGTGATAGATGATGAAGACATGATCGATATCGAGTACTTCGATTACATTTTCGAACGTGTTGTCTTGTTTATCGAGTTGTAATAGTTAGATACACCATTTTTGGTTTCATTGAATTTGGTTGTGATAGTGTTTTAGTATTTTTGATATTCATTTTACCTTGTATTCGTTGAATTTCGAGTTGTGTATAGATTAGTTCCTTCATTTTAGGTTTCATCAAACTTGGAAGTTACTATCTATAGGATATTCTCTTTCATGTTCTTATGAATTTGATAGGTTGTGTTACACATTTTTGATTCATCGAAATTTGTGTAAGTAGGAAATTTTCATTTTCGATTTTTTATTTTTTGTTATTTTTGATTAAAGCTCAAAAGTGTTTGAGAGTTGATTTTGGTCACATTTTCGGTTTGATCTATCTTGTGATTCATTTTCGATTCATATTTGGTAAAACTCACAATCTCAGTTTATCGAATTTGTGGAGATCACTTTCGAAAATATACTAAAAACACATCTAATCCATCAAAATTGCTCTCTTTATGGTTTTATCGTATTGTTGACTCATTTTCGATGGAGATTTTTTAGAAAATATATGATCCTTGATAATCACGAATAAGATTTGTTAATTTGTTAGTGTTTATCGCAAAATTAAATTTTTCTATCAGCGAAATTCGTCTCTTATGAATTTCTATATATCCTTCTCTGACGAGATTATTGTGTCCGAGATTGCATCTGTGTATTGACTGATATAGGATATTCTAGTGATTTTCATCGAAATTTACCATTTTTGATAATCTTACCCGCTCCTCATCGAAATTTACCATTTTCGATAGCATCAAACGCTCGTCATCGATATTATTAGTTGTAATTGATTCCAAGATCATATTTGGCATTCTAACCGTTTTTTATCGAAATTGACAATTTTGATACTTTGCCAATTTCGATTCTCTAGAAATTCAATACTTTGGTAATTTTGTTACTTTGAATTTAGATCTATTTTGAATGGTAGTTATCCGTGGATCAAATAAAGTAGTTTTCAATGAGTATTTTGTTTGGCTTTGGGGAATTTTGATACTTTATTTAAATTTTGGTGATGATTGAAATGTCATTTTCAATTGGGAATGAATTTCCGACTAGAAGAAGTTGAACATGAAAAGGCATAACAAAAATCGTGGTAGAGATTTACACAAACACCATTGTGTAATTTTAAACGTTCTTTATTTCATTCAAAACGTCACAAAGTGTAACTCTTTTTAGTATATTAAAGAACTCATTTTTTATTTGATTCACATAAGATGTCGAATATGAGTGCAAATCTTGTACTCTAGATATCACCGACTTGCCGACCCAAATGAAGGATCTGAGGAAGACTCGTCCTCCTCATTGTTTGAAAGGGGAAGTTACATTCCTTGGGCCATGTTAATCATTACGTCTATCTTAACCGAAGAGGCAGACACGAAAGTTTACTAAATCTTTCCAATAATAATGGTCCATATGTGATTTAAAAAGATTCGACTCCCTAACTGGATTAGCTAGAAAAGAGATGAAATGAAGATGATCTTGGGTATAATTTAAAAATCAAAATGAGGCTCGATATCGAAGCATTTTTGATTTTGATTTTTCTCTTATACCATAATGACATCTACAATTACGTGGATTCATGTCAGACTGCACAAGAGATGTGGCTTCGGGTCAAACGCTTAATGCATGGAACTGACTTGTCTGATGCTGACAGGGAAACACGATTAAATAATGAGTTTGATCAATTCACTACTGCACCTGTGGAATCATTTGTGTCAGTCTATAATCATTTTTCACATCTTATGAATGATATGACAAGACAAAAAATTGTTCTTCTGAATGTCACCATCAACACTAAATTTTTTAATTGCTTACAACCTTAATGGTATAAGTATGTCACCAGTGGTCGTTCGGCAAGGAATGTAAGAGTAGACACACTATGATGAGTTGTTTGATTATCTCCAAACAATATGAGAAATTGTCATTGCTTCCAAAAGCGAAAAAAAGTTGGAAAAAGAATCATGGATCCTCTGCATTAGTACAAGCCACATAGTTCTTCTTCTCGATTTCCAACAACCTTATTATGCTCACGCTTCCTCCTTATTGTGATAGATTCCGATGCATGATATACCAGGGGGTACATCTTAAATTTTGTTCCAGAA
Organism: Tanacetum coccineum; assembly: GCA_026074375.1. NCBI lineage: Eukaryota > Viridiplantae > Streptophyta > Magnoliopsida > Asterales > Asteraceae > Tanacetum > Tanacetum coccineum. The sequence goes on from BQNB010072145.1 coordinate 8,187, forward strand.
GATACTTCTCACTTCTACCAATGAGAGGCTACTTGCTATGCAAACACTCGGCGTTTTCTTGGTTACTCCAACAAACACACCCGACTTCGCTCATTTTCAAACACTAAGGAAATTCAAGCAGTCGTGCACAGCTGGCAGAGTGATATTCAAGCAGAAAAAAGAAGAAATGTTGGATAATGATGGTAGATTTGCTAAGAAGATTTTACAATACTCAAGTAGAGTATGATAGAGGGTGGTTTGCAATGTTTAGAAAGAGAACGGGAAATTTAAAAGAAATCTCGATCTTCTTCATCAAGAAATGCTACAATTACACGTGCGAAAGGTCACTATGGGGCGTCTGGGGGGGGGGGGATTGTCTAAAAGCCAATGGGTTCAGGATTTTTAGTCACTTCATGGAACAAATTTGCTTACAAAAATGTAGGATGAAGCTTTAGTGTTATTCTTTCCATTAAAAATATTATTTTCAAATGCTGATGCTACTCAAATGGATGAGATGAAGTGTATGAGTGTGAACATATGAATAGATGGCCAAAGTTGGAACAATGGAAAACATGATTCTGATGATAGGACCAAGAAATGAATCAGCATTTTCATCAGTGAGGTACAAAACACCATCACAACAAGCATCATGAATCCATATTTTAACAGTAATCAGGAACAAACGTATCTTGAGCAACCTAAAATTTTTAACTTTACAAAGGGTGATGATTTAATTATAACGAAATTATATTGAGATCCAAATATAGATGTTATCGATGGAGCATTGAACATGATTAAAATGCTCTTGATTCTATATGACAAATGAACTTGACAATTAGATAGAAAAGTTTACAAAGAAGCTGAGAAGCAATATATTATTGCTAAAAAGGATAAACAACAAAATTGTTTTAAATTAAACCTTCATACAGCTTGAGACAATATAAGGAAATGGTTGGGTTTTCTGAAACAACAAAACAAACACAATGATCCCATTTTCATAAAGAATACATACGAGGATGATCCATTCGGGCTAAAACGACTTGGAAATGAATCTAAATCAATATAATTTAAATTAGAGAAAAGATTCGATCTTTGGAAAAAGAAAGAGATGATTTGCAGCTAAATGTTTCAGAACAAAGAAACCAACTTTTAGAACTAAAAACTGCACATACTTCTTTGAAACATAAGTTGAATGCAACTGAAGATAAGTATTTCAATGATGTTCTGAATTTGGAAGCTGAATTCAAAAAGAAATAAAATGTGGTTATGAAAATGAGTAACTTTGTGCAAGCATTGTTTATGCTTAGACCAAAACCATTATTTGTTTACGATCCACAATTAAAACATGGTTTGGGTTATGAAAATCCGTATACGCTCAAGAAAGCAATTTCTCAGAATCCTAAGTTGTATGATGCTTCATATATTCATAGTTCTAAAGTGCATGTGTGCAATGTTTGTGTAATGAGGGAAATACTTAGGATGCAACCAAGAGTCAAATTAAAATAGAAAACACATTGAAAGATCCAATTGATATAGAGAAAAATCAAAATTTTCGTCCAATTGATTATGGGAAATTAAATGATCTTTACAAAACTTTTGTTCCACAAGTAGAGCTATCTCTTGAACAAAAATGTTTCTCATCTGCCTCTACGTCTTCTGAAACTCCTACAAGTGCAAGTACATCAAGTTAACCTCCTTTAACAATGCCAAGTTCAAGCAAACTAATTAGACATTTCCATATGTTGAAGATGAGGATTAAAAATTGTACCACTCTTTTGGAAACAACAAACCTCCCCCCCCCCCCACGCCTAAATATGCATTATTCATTAACAAGTCATGAGGATACAAATTTTAAATGAATTTTGTTATAATAGGTGACCCTGATTCTTGGATTTCTTGCAATACGGTTTTCAACGCTATTCAAACTGAGTTTCCAAAAATAAGTCAAAAGCAATGATTGGACTGTGTTTGTTTTTAATTGGAAAGTGATCTTGATTTGCAACAAATGCGACAAAATTAAGATTTTAAATCGATAGATTCTTAGGAAAGCAAACATTAAGCATGATGATTGAAAGTTGTTGTTTGATGTGTTTTAATTCTCTCCCATGAATGATTAATTTGAACAATGAGATTGAGAAGTAATCAAAGAGGGATAACTCCATTAATGTCCAAGACGGAAATTTGCTTAAAACGTAATAAAGATTCGTTACAATAATTTTTAAAGATGTCAAACAATGATTGAGTTTGAACTAAAACATCACATCAAAAGAAGAAAAATTGGTGGAAAATTCTTTAAATATCTTTCGTGAAACCTCTTTTGGATATCAAAAAAATGGAGAAGCTTTAGAATGAGAACGTGTCTCTTGGATGTATGTTACTGCCTTTACTTAAAGAATGTAAAATTATCAAATTGGGATACCAAAAACTTTTATATCTAAATCATAAATGACACGGGACTCTGGTCTCAAAGGAGATTAATGTATTGATTGAGAGTAGTTATCCAAATCTCATATTTATTGAAGGATGAAAGGACACAGAATCAAGGATCTTTTGGATAGCAATCTTTGAAGTTGGAAATGCAAATGGTTAAAAAAATGTTTTTAAAAAAGGTATGTCAATTAAATACTAAGTTTGATTAACCTACGGTTTTCAATAAACTTATTTGTGTCACAAATATTAATAAACAAGTTGTTCAAAATAAAATGTTTGTTTCGAAAACTGAAGAAAAACATGTTTTGACAAAAACAGTCACTTTACAGACTTCACCTACCAAAAAGAAACTTGTTGTTACGAACACCAATGTCATAGCATCGGGGATGTACAAGGTTAACAATGCAAACAAACAGGAAACTAAGAATGTTTTAACGTTCACAGGACCTAAAGATGTTACTAGTGTTAGAAGACCATCGAGTAGAAGCTCATCATCCAAGAATAGTATCTTGTCAAACACTAAGAATCATTTAGAAGATGTAGAAGTTCATGTTAGGACAAATATAAAGACAAACGTCACGTCTATAAAGAATGCGGTTCAAACCAAAAAGATTGTAACAAATGTTAATGTTCAAAACACTCTTGAAGCGAAGGATGTATCGTGTGTTTCTTGTGATAAAAATGTGCTTACCCCGTATCATGATAAATGTCTTGCAAAGCATAAGTTGTCTATGAAATCAAAAGTTAGAAGAGCCGTATTTATTACCTCATAATAACTTTGAAATATTAAGTCTTCTATATACTTCTCCTATTAACAAAAACTAGGTTTGTGGTAGGTTACTCCCTTAAGTCAAATTAATTTGGTTTCTATAGTTCCTTTCGATTCAAAACTTTATTTTCACGCATGAAACGTACTAGAATATACCCGAGGGAGAAAAAATATAACATCAAGTAGGAAGTGGGAAAAAATGGTATGAAATAACGCAACGAAATGTTGGTTGGTCCACTAAGAGACTTAATGCCTCTAAAGCGGCATTCCTGAGTCGTTGTTAAAATTAGAGTAACCATTATTTGTCTTACTCTAACAAATTCGGATCCAGTTTTCGCACCCTTTTTTTTTAAAAATGGGTAGCCAAACTGTCTTTTAATTTTCCATTTTGTTTTCTTCTTGTGATGCAGGTATCCTGATCGTTATGTGGATTATTGATTAGTGGTGGGCCCTTTGAAAATATGTTATAAGGTTTTTAACACCATTTAAAAAATTATCAGACTCTATTGGTCAAAATCGTGAGTTTTAAACATTTTTTATGTTACAAATTATTAAGAACAAGTTTTTATCTCTAATTAAGTTTCTTTTAAACTTTTAGAATATTTTTTTGATCTTGAAAGTATCTTTGTCCTCATCTTGCTTGCGGAATAGCAAGGTGGCTTGCAAGGACACAATTAAGGGGTGTTATCTCTTTACGACTTATAAACCTTTAACTAGTTATAAGTTTAGAAAAAAACTTGGTTATGACCAAAATGGAAGCTTCAGCTTTCAGTGGTACGAAGTAAGTTTGTTTGAGAGATCAAATGAACTCTTCATTGTGTTTTCACATTAATTGGGTAGAGATACTTTTACTTGGGAATCTCTTTCTTTTATAGTGCAAAAGATGATTAGGGTTTACAAGTTAACCTAGTTAAGCGTGTGTCCACAAATCGAATGGGTGCGTTAAGATACAATTAAATGTGTACACAATGCTTTCGAGGAACAAAGTACAATCCTTTGAAGAAAGCAAATGTACTCCCCCCCTCTGTTCTGACTTTAGATCACCTTTTCCATGGATGATTGAATTAATTCCTTTTGGACATTATGCAATCTTTTTCCTCGCATTACGAAAACCTTCTTGAAGGTGAAACTTAGTTATCAGAGTCTGTTATGGAGTGAGACTACAATTCAGCTTGGGATTGTCAACAATAGCTTGTTCTGAAGCTCCAACCAAGGGGCACTACTTGAGTTTAATGTACCGCTTTGCATACACTGATGTGAAGTTACTTCACAAATATTCTAAGGAATCTAAAGAGTTCTTGTGCTTGATCTTACCGACCTTGATGTCGTTGTAGGCGAAGATTTCTTTTTACGGTGTATAGCATGGCGTTTGGAGTAATCCTTCATGTCTTTTTAATGGTAACCCAAACTCCTGTCTATAATAAGAATTTTAACTTGATCATACCATGGTAAGGTTCATTAGCACTAAGTACCAGTTAAATGATCTCCATACATAACTGATAACTTAAACCTTTTAGTTGCTTTGATGTAGTCATGAATGTCATCAGCATGTTTTCTTTCCTTGTTAGCAAGATCGTTTAGTTTGTCAAGAGGGTCCTGCATACTTAGAGGAATATCTAAGTTTATGCCGAGTTCTACTTCAGTTGTGTGCAAGTAGTCCATTCTTGTTTGTATTTGATCATAGATGGTTTGCCATCTTTTCTATATGAACATGCTTTCATCACTTCTATTATTTACGAGGTACAGATCACTGACTTTGAAGTTAGGGGAATAACTTCATAAGTGCCATCCTCTATGTTTCTTTAATAAGTAATTGGAACCTTTTTTTGTCAGCATCACCAGTTGGTGATCTTCGATTCAACTATATATATACAGCATTTTGTCAAACAATTCTATCATCTTGCAATTGTAATTGTGAGTTCTCGTTGTACCACCTCTGGCCAAGCAGATCAATCAGGTTCTACTTTATTTACCTCCTGGGTTCTGGTTTGGCTTTGCTTCTGCTTTGGCTTCCTCCTATAGATTCTTTTGATTATTGGATTTGTTTTTTAGATTAAATGAATGTGCCTTCAATTGTTCAGGACATAATAAAAATTCTCTTTAGCTTTTTTTACCTTAGGAGGATTTTACCATTGTAGCCATGTTCACATGTGGCTTCTTCATGAGAGTCACTTCTTTTCATACTCTCTTTTCAGCCTACTTCTAAAGACAATTTCCTTTTTTGCCTTTGTCTTCTTAATGTGCTCCCCCGCAGGTTTGAGTAGGACGATTCTGGTCTGCTTTAGAGAAGAGTTTCCATTTGAGTAGTGGTAGTAATGATTGGAGAATTTATTGGTGTAGTAGTAGGTGGTATTGTTGGCTTTGGTTGTTGGTTTAGATTTTCTTTTTTAGCTTCAGCAATCTTTTCAACTCTTCTTTAGAAAAGCTGGGAGATAGTTGCTTGGTTTATGTCTTTCTCCCCCTTAGCAGGCATTGTGTCAGCCTGTCCTGCTAAAGGGACACTTTGATCTCCAGCTTTTTGTAGAGGGTAAGAGGTTTATTGACTCAAATAACCTGGCAAATAGGGTTTAGAGTTTTTTTGACATTCAACAGAGACCTTGGAAGGGTATACCCAAAGTATTCAGTTTAGTTGGTTGATTTCAACCTTTGCTGGAAGGGAAGAAATTCATTTGTAGTTCATACTGAAAAAAGACTTCAGTTCAGCAACATGAGATGTAAGACTGGTAGCAGTTTTGTAAAGTCTTCCAGCTTTTTGGAAATCTGCTTTTCAATCCTTTGGTTGCTCATATTCTCAAGTTCATTGAAATGTTTCTTTAACCCTTTTATCTCTTCAGTTAGTTCATTGAACTTGGAGGGAAGATCCTTCAGCTTAGTTGGCAATGAGCTGCTAAAGTCATGAGAAGATAAAATCTTTGAGAATTCAGTTTGTAAATACTTTACCAGTAGCTCATTGAGCTATTCCACATTTAGAAATGAGGTTTGAGCTTTTAGGAGTACAACTTCAGCTTCAGCTTTGTTCTTCTCTAGTTCTAGCTTGTGTTTTTTAGACTGGAGGATGAGCACTTGGTTTGTCAGCTCTTTTATTTTAGAAGACCTGGGAGATGAGGATCTAGGGACTGAAGTGTCTTCAGTTTCAGCATTCAGCTTATCTTTATCACTTTCATTAATAATGATGACAACATCATCTTCAGGTGAATCCAGGTCCTTGAAGCTTGGTTTTATTTGAGACACTAGCTTTGAAAGATCCTCCAACTTGATTGTGCTAGAGGCCTCTTCTTTATCACCATATATAGCAGTGGAGCTTGCTCCTTTTTCTGTTGTAGGTTGGGTGAGGAAAATTTCTAACCCTTCACTAACAGATTTGGTTTGGTCTGCAAGAACATGTGGGTCAATACCTGCAAATATATGATCATATGAAGTGTTTTTGGTTCCTTCATCCATACCTTGTTATGGAGGTATAGAATCATTAGGAGCAGATAGTTTAGGATCAGCTTTAGCTGTGAAATCTGGTGAAACATCATGTCCTGATGCAGACTTACAGTGAATAATAAGAGATGTAGAAAAGATAGGCTTATTTAAATTTAATGCTGACATACCACTACTGAGCTGAGGGTTGGCACTTTCTTAATTGGTGACCCCTAAAGAAGTTGGGCCACCAGTTGCTTGTTGGTCCTCTTTATGCATTTTAGTATCCATAGGTATAGAAACTGAAGGCGCTTGGGTTTGAGACCATGGCAGAGCTAGTCTCTTTTCTCTTTTTAGAATGACCAGTTTTGGAACCAGTGGGTGCCTTAGAGGATCCACCTTTTGTTGTCTCTTTGCTGGACACAGAGGGTTGTTTTGAAGAAGTTATAGGCTTCTTGTGTCCAGTTTTAGCTCCAGGCTTTGCGCCTTGGGAAACACCCTCAGCTTTTGATGAGTTTTTTGGAGCTTTGAAGACCACTGGCCTTTCTAAAGCACATATAGCCAGCATGTAGGCTGTGAAGGGAGGTTCTTCAGGTTGGTTGGGCTTCAGTGCCCAATTGTTGACACTGAAGATTTGAGAGGGATATAGTGTGACCTCATCAATACCATAGTCTTCCTTCATCTTGTACATTATTCGCAGCGAGAGAAATCGAGTGTAGGGAACAACCTTTTCTCTTTGTTTCTTCTTTAGCTTAAGGATGATATCCTCCTAAAAGATGTTGGCATAGTCTATGTGAATGCCATTGGCTAGACTATACAACATAACAGCATCTTTATTTATGATTTGATCAAACCCACTAATTTTACCCCCTAAACACTGAATGATCTGTGCCATTAGCAACCTCTACCTAGGAGGTTGGAGACTTTTTTTAAGATTTCCTTTTGTTAAAACCTCTTCTCCATACCCAATCATAGGAAACCACTTCCTAATAAAATTATAGATTGTGGTTGCAACATATTCACTTGAATTGGAGGTCAGGTAGTGTGCGCCACGGACGTTATAAATGTGTTTTACACTACCTCTCCTTATAATACATCCCGTGGGAATTGAGAATGAAAACCTAGAGTTTTTTAATGCTTTGGCTAAGTGCGAATATTCAGCCATGGCTAATCCTGTATACATGTTAGAGATTTTGTGGATGGTTTTCCTAAGGCACATTTGGAGATGAAATCAAATAACACTTAAATATATTCCTTATATAGTGTGTTCTGGGTAAAGAAGAGCAACCTCATTAATAACCTTTCCAAATGGGGAGATACAATTTTTAGCGAGACAATTATATTTGCATGATCCAAATATAGAATGTTAATGATGGAAGGCGTTGAAACATGATAAACTAGTGACCAGGAATTCATTCATGATAATGAATAAGCAACAATAAGCCCTAGAAATTGTTTACAAATATGATAAAAAGCAACATATACTTGCTATAAAAAAGGTTAAACAACAAAATGTGGAATTAATTAAACAGCTTAAGCAATATAAAGGAAATGGTTTAGGTTTTTGAAACACAAACGAAAACAAAACCCAAATTTTCATAAAGATAATACAATGATGTTCATCGGGCCAAAACAACTAGGAAAATAGGAATCTCTAATTAAATATATTGAGATAGAGATAAGATTCGATGTTTTTGGAAAAAGAAAGAAGGATTTGAGATATATGTTTCAAGAAAAAAGAAACCATGTTTTAGAATTAAAAACTACACATACTTCTTTGAAACATAAGCTAAATGCAACTGAAGATAAGTATTTCAATGATGTTCTGAATATTGAAGGTGAATTCAAAAATAAAGAAAATGTGGGTATGAAAATGAGTAATTCCGTGCAAGCATTGTTTATGCTTGGACCAAAACCGTTATCTGTTTATGATCCACAATCATAACATGGTTTGGGTTATGAAAATCCGTATACGCACAAGAAAGCAATTTCTCATAATCCTAAGTTGTATGATACTTCATATCTTTATAGTTCTAAAGTGCAAATGGTTAATGTTGCGAATGTTCGTGACACTAAGAAGATACTTGAGGATGCAACCAAGAGTCAAATTAAAATAGAAAACACATTGAAAGATCCAATTGCTATTAAGAAAAAACAAAATTTTCGTCCAATTGATTATGGGAAATTAAATGATCTTTACAAAACTTTTGTTCCACAAGTAGAGCTATCTCTTAAACAAAAATGTTTCTCATCTGCCTCTACGTCTTCTGAAACTCCTACAAGTGCAAGTACATCGAGTTCACCTCCTTTAACAATGCCAAGTTCAAGCAAACTAATTAGACATTTACATATGTTGGAAGATGAGATTAAAAAATTGTACACTCTTTTGGAAACAACAACCACTCTAAAAAGCATATTCTTTACAAGTCATGAGGATAAAATTTTAAATGAATTTTGTTATAAATAGGTGACCCTGATTCTTGATTACTTGCATATGGATTTCAAAGCTATTCAAACAGAGTTTCCAAAATAAGTAAAAGTAATGATGCATGTGTTTGTTTTAATGGAAAGTGATCTTGATGCAACAATGCGACAAAATGAGATTTTAAATGATCGACTCTTGGAAGCAACACTTAAGCATGATGTTGAAAGTTGTGTGTTGATGTGTTTTAATTCTATGAATGATAATTTGAACAATGAGATAGAGAAAGTAAAGAGGGAATCCATTAATGTCCAAGAGAATTTGCTAAAACGAATAAAGATTCTTGAAAATAATTTTTAAAGATGTCAAAACAATGCATTGAGTTTGAACTACAACTACAACATCAAAAAGAAAAACACTGTGAAACTTCTTTAAAAAATCTTTGTGAAACCTCTTGGATATCAAAAATGGAGAAGCTTGAGAATGAGAACGTGTCTTTGGAATTTCAAGTACAACCTTTACTTAAAGAACGTAAAAATATTAAATTGGAATACCAAAAGCTTTTTGATTCAATCAAAATGACACGGACTCAGTCTCAAAAGGAGATTAATGAATTGATTGAGAGTGTTAATCAAAAGACATATTCATATGGAGATGTAAGGACACAGAATCAAGATCTTTTGATAGCAATCTCTGAGTTGAAAGCCAAGTTAAAAAATGTTGAAAAAGGTAAGTCTATAAATACTAAGTTTGATAAACCTTCAGTTTTCAACAAACTTATTTGTGTCACACTAATTAATAAACAAGTTGTTCAAAATAAAATGTTTGTTTCGAAAACTGAAGAAAAACATGTTTTGACAAAAACAATCACTTTACAGACTTCACCTACCAAAAAGAAACTTGTTGTTACGAACACCAATGTCATAGCATCGGGGATGTACAAGGTTAACAATGCAAACAAACAGGAAACTAAGAATGTTTTAACGTTCACAGGACCTAAAGATGTTACTAGTGTTAGAAGACCATCGAGTAGAAGCTCATCATCCAAGAATAGTGTCTTGTCAAACACTAAGAATCATTTAGAAGATGTAGAAGTTCATGTTAGGACAAATATAAAGACAAATGTTACGTCTATAAAGAATGCGGTTCAAACAAAAAAGATTGTAACAAATGTTGATGTTCAAAACGCTCTTGAAGCGAAGGATGTATCGTGTGTTTCTTGTGATAAAAATGTGCTTACCCTGTGTCATGATAAATGTCTTGCAAATCATAAGTTGTCTGTGAATTCAAAAGTTAGAAGAGCCGTATTTATTACTCCTAAAACTTCGAAATCTAAGTCTTTATATACTACTCCCATAATAACAAAAACTAGGTTTGTGGTAGTTACTCCCTTAAGTGCCAAAAATAAGGTCTCTAGTACTTCTCGATCAACTTCACTTTTAGCGCAAGAAACGTCACTTAGCAAATACACAAGGACAAAAATAAACACCAGTAGGAAGTGGAAAAAATGGTATGAAACACAACGAAATGTTGGTTGGTCCCCTAAGAGCTTAACTGCTAAAGCGCATCCGAGTGTTGTTAAAATTAGAGAACATGTTTTGTCTTACTCTAACACATCGGTTCCCGTTTAAAAATGGGTAGCCAAACCGTCCACTATTCCATTTTTGTTTTCTTCATGTGATGCAGGTGATCCAGATCGTTCTGTGGATTGTTGATAGTGTTGGTCCCTTGGAATCTAATATAAGGTTTATCAACTTTAAACTAATCAGATTCTATAGCAACAAAGTGAGTTTTAAACAAATATATATAAACAATATAAAGAACAAGTTTAAAACACACAGAAGTACTTTTCAACGTATAGACTTTTATTAGAATCAAATAAAGAATCTATGACACACCTTGCTTGCGGAATAGCAAGGTGGTTGAATGACAATTAAGGTGTTATCTCCTTCGAACTTAAACTTTAACCTATGTTAAAAGTTTAAGAAAAAAAACTTGTTATGACCAAAACTGAAGCTTCAGCTTTCAGTGGTACGAGTCAGTTTGTTTGAGAGATAAATGAACTCTTCAATGTGTTTTCACATTAATTGGAAGAGATAACATTTACTCTGAGAATCTCTTTCCTTTTATAGGCAAAGAGATTAGGGTTTACAAGTTAACCTAGTACGCGTGTCACACATCTAATGGGTGGTTGAGATAACATTAAATGTTGACATGCTTTAGAGTACCAGGTACAGTCCTTTGAAGAAAAGCAAATGTACTTCTCTTCTGACTTTAGAAGCACCTTTTCCAAGGGAGATTGCTTAATTCCTTTTGGCATAAAGCAATCTTTTTCCCGCCTTGTAAACCTTCTAGAAGTAAAACTTATGTTTCAGCTTCTGTTAAGGAGAGAGACTACGTTCAGCTTGGAATTGTCAACAAAGCTGAACTTAAGCTCTAACCAAGGGCCTTCTTTAGTTTCTGTACCGCTGCATACACTGAAGTAAAGATACTTCCCAATCTTCTAAGGACCTAAAGAGTTGACGCTGAAGGAACTTCAACATCTCAAACTGAACTACTTTAGGTTGAGTAACTTAGGGGATTTTATGTTTAAATCTACTGAAAGACTGAAGGGCTCAGGAACTTAACCCAACAATCTCCCCCTATTTGAATATACAAATAGCCTAAGTTAAAATCAGTTGTAAGTGAGCAAAACAACTTCTTCTTACATAACTCATACAAATTGAACAACATAAACTGATAAACACTTCTATTAACATTCATTACAATATATTTACAAAAGATAAAGTCAATACAAATGATTTCTATACTATTGCCTCAGCTGCTCAATGGTTCTCATCTACTTGAGTTGATTCAGGTTTTGTTTATCAACTTCGGCAAGCAAATGGGAACTGAAGGTTCTAGCATGATCATTCAACCTTGATGTCGTCTGAAGAAGATTTCTTATACGGTGTATAGCATGGCGTTTGAGAAATCCTTCATGTCTTTAATGGTAACAAAATCCTATCTATGATAAGAATTAAACATGATCATACCATGGACAGGTTCATTTAGTATAGTACTAGCTAAATGATCTCCATACAGAACTAATGACTTAAACCTTTTAGTTGCTTTGAAGTAGTCATGGATGTCATTAACATGTTTTCTTTCCTTGTTAGCAAGATCGCTTAGTTTGTCAAGAGGGTCCTGCATACTTAGAGGAATATCTAAGTTTATACCAAGTTCTGCTTTAGTTGTGTGCAAGTAGTCCATTCTTGTTTGTATTTGATCATAGATGGTTTGCCACCTTTTCAATATGAACATGCTTTCATCACTTCTCTCCATTTACCAAGATACAGATCACTGACTTTGAAGTTGGGAATAACTTCATACGTGCCATCCTCTCTGTATACTTTAAAAGTAATTGGACCTTTTTTTGTCAAGACATCACAGTTGGTGATTCTTGATTCAACTCTTCTATACAGCATTTTGTCACAATATCTATCATATTGCAACTTGTAATTGTAGTACTCGTGTACCACCTCTGGGCCAAGCAGATCAATCAGTTCTGCTTTCCTTACCTCCTGTTCCTGTTTGGCTACTTCAGCTTTGGCTTCCTCCTCTAGCTTCTTTTGATTATTGATTTGTTCTTTAGATAAATGAATGTGCCTTCCATGTTCAGTGACAAAATCAAACTTCTTTAGCTTTTTTACCATAGAGGATTTAACCATGAAGCCAGTCACATGAGCTTCTTCATCAGAGTTACTTTCAGTACTCTCTTTCTCAGCCTCCTCTGAAGACATTACCTTTTTGCCTTTGTCTTTCTTGATGTGCTCCCCCTCAGGTTGAGAGGAGCCTCTAGGTGGGCTTTAGAGAGGAGTTTGCATTTGAGTAGTGGTAGTGATGATTGGAGGATTGATTGGTGTAGTAGTAGGTGGTGTTGTTGGCTTTGGTTGTTGGTTTAGATTTTCTTTTTTAGCTTCAGCAATCTTTTTAGCTCTTCTTTAGAAAAGCTGGGAGATAGTTGCTTGGTTTATGTCTTTCTCCCCCTTAGCAGGCATTGTGTCAGCCTGTCCTGCTGAAGGGACACTTTGATCTCCAGCTTTTGTAGAGGTAGACTCGAAAACCTCTGCAAATTTGTTCAGAGTTTTTGTGACATTCAGCAAGAGACTTGGAAGAGTATCCAAAGTCTTCAGTTTAGCTTGAGTTGATTCAACCTTTGCTGGAAGGGAAAGAAATTCTTTTGGAAGTTCCTACTGAAAAGTCTTCAGTTCAGCAACATGAGATGTAAGACTGGTAGCAGTCTTTGTAAAGTCTTCCAGCTTTGTGGAAATTTCTTTCAACTCCTTTGGTAGCTCAATTTCAAGTTCATGAACTTGTTTCTTTAACCCTTTTATCTCTTCAGTTAGTTCATTGAACTTGGAGGGAAGATCCTTCAGCTTAGTTGGCAATGAGCTGCTAAAGTCATGAGAATATAAAATCTTTGAGAATTCAGTTTGTAAATAATTTACCAGTAGCTCATTGAGCTATTCTACATTTAGAAATGAGGTTTGAGATTTTAGGAGTACAGCTTCAGCTTCAGCTTTGTTCTTCTCCAGTTCTAGCTTGTGTTTTTTAGACTGGAAGATGAGCACTTGGTTTGTCAGCTCTTGAATTTGAGAAGACCTGGGAGATGAGGATCTAGGGACTGAAGTGTCTTCAGTTCCAGCATTCGACTCATCTTTATCACTTTCATTAATAATGATGACAACATCATCTTCAGGTGAATCTAGGACCTTGAAGCTTGGTTGTATTTAAGACACTAGCTTTGCAAGATCCTCCAACTTGATTGTGCTAGAGGCCTCTTCTTTATCACCATATATAGCAGTGGAGCTTGCTCCTTTTTCTGTTGTAGGTTGGGTGAGGACAGTTTCTAACCCTTCACTAACAGATTTGGTTTGGTCTGCAAGAACATGTGGGTCAGTACCTGCAAATATATGATCATATGAAGTGTTTTTGGTTCCTTCATCCATACCTTGTTGTGGAGGTATAGAATCATTAGGAGCAGATTGTCCAGGATCAGCTTCAGCTGTGAAATCTGGTGAAACATCATGTCCTGATGCAGACTTAGAGTGAATAATGAGATATGTAGAAAAGATAGGCTTATTTAAATTTAATGCTGACATACCACTACTGAGCTGAGGGTTGGCTCTTTCTTAACTGGTGACCCCTAAAGAAGTTGGGCCACCAGTTGCTTGCTGGTCCTCTTTATGCATTTCAGTATCCATAGGTGTAGAAACTGAAGGCCGACTTGGGTTTGAGACCATGGCCGAGCTGGACTCTTTTCTCTTTTTAAAATGGTCAGTTTTGAAACCAGTGGGTACCTTAGAGGACCCACCTTTTGTTGCCTCTTTGCTGGACACAGAGGGTTGTTTTGAAGAAGTTGTAGGCTTCTTGTGTCTAGTTTTAGCTCCAGGCTTTGCGCCTTGGGAAACACTCTCAGCTCTTGAAGAGGTTTTTGGAGCTTTGAAGACCACTGGCCTTTCTAAAGCACATATAGCCAGCATGTAGGCTGTGAAGGGAGGTTCTTCAGGTTGGTTGGGCTTGAGTGCCCAATTGTTGACACTGAAGATTTCAGTGGGGTATAGTGTGACCTCATCAATACCATAGTCTTCCTTCATCTTGTACATTATTAGCAGGGAGAGAAATCGAGTGTAGGGAACAACCTTTTCTCTTTGTTTCTTCTTTAGCTTAAGGATGATATCCTCCTAAAAGATGTTGGCATAGTCTATGTGAATGCCATTGGCTAGACTATATAGCATAACAACATCTTTATTTTTGATTTGATCAAACCCACTAGTTTTACCCCCTAAACACTGGATGATCTGTGCCATTAGCAACCTCCACCTAGGAGGTAGGAGACTCTTTTTAAGATTTCCTTTTGTTAAAACCTCTTCTCCATACCCAATCATAGGAAACCACTTCCTAACAACATCTATAGATTGTGGTGCAACATATTCACTAGAATGAGGTAGGTAGTGTGCGCCAATGGCGTTCCTAAATGTGTTTAACCCTACCTTTCCATAAATACCACCCGTGGGAATTGAGAATGAAACCTTAGAGTTTTCTAATGCTTTGGCTAAGTGCGAAAATTCAGCCAGGTATTCCTGATACATGTTAGGAGATTTTGTGAATGGTTTTCTAAGGCAACATTTGGAGATGAAATCAGAAACACACTTAAAATATTCCTTATTAGTGTGTTCTGGGTAAAGAAGAGCAACCTCATTGTTTGTGTTGAGGATGATGTCTTCGAGGTTGAAGTTAACTTGTTTAGCAGCAACGAATGGTTGCTCTTGTTGTGGGAGGTTTTGTTCTTGATGGCCAGAATTCAACAAGCAAAAACTGATTCTGATGAAAGACCAAGCAATGAATCCGCATTCATCAGTGAGGTACAAACACCATCAACAAGCTTCATGAATCCGTTATTTTCTAAAAGTAATCATGAACAAACGTATCATGAGCAACCTAAAATTATTAACTTTACAAATGGTGATGATCAAATTATTAGCGAAATTATATTTGATGATCCAAATATAGAAGTTAATGATGGAAGCGTTGAACATGATAAAAGTGCTCATGATTCATATGATAATGAATTAGAACAATTAGCTAGAAATGTTTACAAAGAAGCTGAGAAGCAACATATACTTGCTAAAAAGGTTAAACAACAAAATGTTGAATTAACTAAACAGCTTAAGCAATATAAGGAAATGGTTTGGGTTTTTGAAACAACAAACGCAAACAAAACCAATTTTCATAAAGAATACATCAAAGCTGATCATCGGGCAAAACGACTTGAAAATGAATCTCAAATTAAATATATTTAAGATAGAGATAAGATTCGATCTTTGGAAAAAGAAAGAGATGATTTGCAGCTAAATGTTTCAGAACAAAGAAACAAAGTTTTAGAATTAAAAACTACACATACTTCTTTGAAACATAAGCTAAATGCAACTGAAGATAAGTATTTCAATGATGTTCTGAATTTTGAAGCTGAATTCAAAAATAAAGAAAATGTGGTTATGAAAATGAGTAACTCCGTGCAAGCATTGTTTATGCTTGGACCAAAACCGTTATCTGTTTATGATCCACAATTATAACATGGTTTGGGTTATGAAAATCCGTATACGCTCAAGAAAGCAATTTCTCATAATCCTAAGTTGTATGCTACTTCATATCTTTATACTTCTAAAGTGCATGTGAATGTTTGTGATACTGAGGAAATACTTAAGGATGCAACCAAGAGTCAAATTAAAATAGAAAATACATTGAAAGATCCAATTGTTATTGAGAAAAAACAAAATTTTCGTCCAATTGATTATGGGAAATTAAATGATCTTTACAAAACTTTTGTTCCACAAGTAGAGCTATCTCTTGAACAAAATTGTTGCTCATCTGCCTCTACGTCTTCTGAAACTCCTACAAGTGCAAGTACATCGAGTTCACCTCCTTTAACAATGCCAAGTTCAAGCGAACTAATTAGACATTTAGATATGTTGGAAGATGAGATTAAAAAATTATACACTCTTTTGGAAACAACAACCACTCTAAAAAGCATATTCTTTACAAGTTATGAGGATAAAATTTTAAATGAATTTTGTTATAAATAGGTGACCCTGATTCTTGATTACTTGCATACGGTTTTCAAAGCTATTCAAACAGAGTTTCCAAAATAAGTAAAAGCAATGATGGATGTGTTTGTTTTAATGGAAAGTGATCTTGATGCAACAATGCGACAAAATGAGATTGTAAATGATCGACTCTTGGAAGCAACTCTTAAGCATGATGTGTTGAAAGTATGTGTGTTGATGTTTTTGATTCTAGATGAATGAATAATTCAAACAAAGAAGTAGAGAATAGTAAAAGAGGAATCCATTGATTGTCCAAGAAATTTGCTAAAACTAATAAAGATTGCTTGCGAAAAAAATTTTTTAAAAGATGTCAAAACCAATGCATTTGATTTGAACAACAACTGAGAACATCAAAAGAAAAAAACTTTGAACATCTTTGAAAAATCTTTGTGAAACCCCTTGGATTTTCAAAAATGGGAGAAGCTTGAGAAAATAAAACGTCTTTCCGTAATTTCAAGTACAGACAGCCTTATACTTAAAGAACGTATAAAATCTCAAATTGTGGAATACCAAAAAGCTTTTTGAATAAATCAAAATGACATACGGACTCGGTCTCTAAAGGAGATTAATGAAATTGATTATAGAGTTTAATCAAAAGAAATATACATATTCATGTGAATGTTTGAGATACTGATGGAAAATCCATAAGGATGGCAACCAAGAGAGTCAAATATAAAGTAGAAAATACATGAAAATCCAATTGTTATTGAGAATAAAACAAAATTTTCGTCCATTTGATTAATGGGAAATTAAATGTTCTTAACAAAACATTTGTACCACAAGTAAGAGGCTATCTCTTGAACAAAATTGTTTTGCTCATCTGCCTCTACGTTTTCTGGAACTCCTGCAAGTGAAAGTACATCGAGTTCACCTCCCTTAACAATGCCAAGTTCAAGCAAACTAATTAGACATTTCCATATGTTGGAAAATGATATTAAAAATTGTACACTCTTTTGAAAACAACAACCACTCTAAAAAGCATATTCTTTACAAGTCATGAGGATAAAATTTTAAATGAATTTTGTTATAAATAGGTGACCCTGATTCTTGATATATCATTGTATATGTTTTCAACTATTCAAAACAGAGTCCAAAATAATTAAAGCCATGATGGATGTTATGTTTTAAATGGAAAGTGATCTGATGCAACAATTGGCGACAAAATAGATTTTAAATTATCGACCTCTTGAAGCAACACTTAACATATGATGAAAGTTGTTTGTTGATGATTTTTAATACTTATTAATGATAATTTGAACAAATGAGGATAGAGAAAAGTAAAGTGGGAATCCATTAATGTCCTATAGAATTTCTAAAACAAATAAAGATTCTTGAAAATAATTTTTAAAGATGTCAAAAATAATGCATTGATTTTGAACTTCAACTGCAACATCAACATGAAAAAATGAATTGTTAAACATCTTAAAAAATCTTTATGAAACCACTTGGATATCAAAAATGGAGAAACTAGAGAATGATAACGTGTCTTTCGAATTTCAAGTACAGCCTTTACTTAAAGAACGTAAAAATATCAAATTGGAATACCAAAAGCTTTTTGAATTAATCAAAATGACATGGACTCAATCTAAAAAGGAGATTAATGAATTGATTAAGAGTGTTAATCAAAAGACATATTCATATGGAGATGTAAGGACACAGAATCAAGATCTTTTGATAGCAATCTCTGAGTTGAAAGCCAATTTAAAAAATGCTGAAAAAGGTAAGTCTATAAATACTAAGTTTGACAAACCTTTATTTTTCAACAAACTTATTTGTGTCACACTAATTAATAAACAAGTTGTTCAAAATAAAATGTTTGTTTCGAAAACTGTAGAAAAACAAGTTTTGACAAAAACAATCACTTTACAGACTTCACCTACTAATTACAATCCTTTAATATATATAATATAAATATATAAGGATAATATCAATTATAGAAGAGATAGTAAGTATTCCATAAGGCTTTTTAGAGATAATTACTTTTATCCAAAGTAAAACCTAAAAAAAACTTCCCGGGTCGTTTCCCGACGAGGTGCGAATTTGAAAATCGAGGTTAAGTTCGTGATCGCGTGATTGAATATTTTAATGATTTTTGATTAGGATTCTATTTCTATAAATAAAATACAAAAACAAGTAAAGACAAACCTAAAACGAAAGCAATTAAAGATTTTAAACTAAAAACGATAATGGGAATTAAAACCGTGCTCTAAAAACCTAAATGATAAATTTTAATTTTTGTAAATCCTACAAAAGCGAATTTAATTTTTGTAAATCCTAAATGATAAAATAAAATTTTAGAAAAAAGAATTATATTTTTTTGACTTTTATTTAATTTTTTATGAATTAAAAACAGTTTTTATCTAAATTAAATATTAAAAATACTAAACTAATTATGAAAAATCTAAAAAAAATATGAAAAGTACTTTTAACAGTTATAATCCTAAGAAAATTAAAATCAGGCCAACAACTTATCACAATAAGCCGTAAATAAGCAAATAAGGGCTTAAAGCTAAAACTGGTAATAAGGTGGTAAATATTTAATTGTGCAAACCATAACCAGAAAAGACCCAAGGGCAGAGTGATTGTGTGTGGTGTGTTAAAATGCTTGGTTGAGTTGGGTAGAGGTCACGGGTTCGAGCCTTGCTCACCCTTGACTTCCTTAATTCCCAAGTATTTTTATTTTTTGAAATTTCTTTTTGAAAAATCTTTAAGACCTAAAAATAAGCAACTTTTGTAAAAGTACTTTTTACAAAAACCTAAAATAAGCTGTGAATAAGCTCTAAAAGGTGACAGACTTGGCTTTTTTTAACTAAGTGACTAAAAGCTAACTGCTTGGCTTTTTAAGGCTAAATAAGCAAAGGAAATTATAAAATACGCTAAGACAAATACACACCTACACCTAATAAGCACCAGGGAACAAAAATAAGCAAATAAAATGAGCTGATATTAAGCTTAAATGACAGAATCTCTTGAAAAGCTTCTAAACTTTTAAAATTCTAACTAAAAATGCTAATAAGCTTAATAAAGCTTTAACCTAAGCTAAATAAGCTACAAGGGCCTAAAACCTACCTCATAAGCAAATCTAAGCACAAATTAAGCAAATCCAATAAGCCAATAAGCTCAAAAAAGTAAAGAAGCTTATTGGCTAAAACTTTCAACTAAACAGCCTAAGGGGGTACTTTCTAGCTTATTTTTAAGCTAGAAAAGCTATCCTTATGGCTTAAAGACAACAAGGACAATCAAGATTATCCTATAAGCTACAAGAATAAGCCAAAAAAAGTACTTTGAAACTTAAATAAGCTATGAAAAAGTCTTGTGAAAAAGCTGATTACACTCAATATGAGTTGAGTTTTTTTTAGTTTTTTGAAAAGACAAAAGCAAAAGTTCAGGCCTAAATTAAGCTAGGAAAAAGACTTTTAAAATCCAAACCAAGCTGAAATAGATTGAGCTTATAGCACAATAAGCTTGTGCAATCAATTTCAAAATTTAAAACCTACTTTAACTTATCTAAATTTGAGATTAAAGATGACTGTTTAAGCTTTTAAAATTTTTTGCAAACACTTTGACAGTTTTAAGCTAAAAAACACAAACCACATTCATACCTAAACTAAAGCTATTCTACTGCATTCAAAACTAAGAACAATCATAAAAATAACACTTACAAGCCATTTATGAACATCTAAGCAAATAAGCTGATACAAAAGAAACAAATGGCACATATTCAAAACTCACATATAAAAAACTTTGAAAATGACTTTGACTTTTAAAACTTTTGAAAACTGCTTAAAACAACTTAAAAGAGCTTATCAAATTCAGTTTTAAAAACCAAGTGGTCTCAAACAATAGTAACATGGGTTACTACTGTTTGACCCAAACACCTCTTTAAGTTTTCAAATCCTATTTTTAAGCTATTTTGAACTGATTTAAGCTAAGATTATTAAAAACAGCTGATGACATGCAATATTAAGGCTTTTTAGGCAAATTACAATAGCTTATAAGCACTTAACAATAAGCAATAAGATTAAGCATTTTTAAACTTAAAATTGACAGTTTTAATGAAAACACAAGTAAATGACATGTAAGCAATAAACAATCACAAATAAGCAATAAAATAGAAAGAGCGTGAAAAAGTGCAAAGTCAACCAAGTAAAGCAAAAGTCAAGAACTACGCCGAAAAACTAACCGAATGAAAATACATAATAATGAGGCCAACTCGCACCCATCTAATGAACGGGCCGTAGGCAAACAAAAACAGAAGCAAAGCCCATTAAGCATTTTATATCATACTTACAATAAACTTTTAAAGTTTAAAAAAAGCCCTTTCAGTCCATTAAAAATAAACCAAACACCCGGACCCAAACAAATGCCCAAAACCATACACCCTTAAACCCATATATACAAACAAAAGGGTCGATAAAGGTAAAAGGTCCTGTAAAACCTTATTGCACTGTTAGTCCAAAAGGACAAACATGACAGTCAACAGGACTAAACGTTGCAAACACATAACAAAGCAATGTCTAACGTCGTTACTTTCATTCATTCATCACCTCAGAATCAATTTTCCCTCCCCCCTCCATAAATACTATTCATTGTCACTCTCAACAATCGACCCCCCTGCTGTCCCTATAGACAAACCTTCCACTTCTCCACGCTTTCACTACACCACACTTCACAAATAAAGAACAACCAATCCACACCTTGCAATCCTCTAGATTTTTATTATTCGTATGATAAGTACATTGACTAAAATCAAAGGCAAGATTATAAGGCTTAGTTTAGTGATCAAAAATTTTATTGATACAATGATCTCGTTCCCATCCTTAGGGGAAGAAGATGGAACGGAAGAGCCCATGGTTATTGAAGCTGAGGTAGGAGGACACCTTGTCTACCGCATGTTCGTGGACGGGGGCGCCTCTTTAGAAATTATGTATGAACATTGTTTCAACCAACTCCGCCAGGAAATCAGAAACCAAATGGTTCCCGCAACCACATACTTGGTCGGGTTTAGTGGAGAAATAATATGGCCGACCCAAGACTTTGATATTTCTTCTATAAATAGGGACTTTTGTAAGCCCTAAGAGGCATCTAGTTTTACTTTGAGCAGCTTATTTTTACTTAATGTCATTTTTATTTTTTCCAAGTCTTGTAATCTTTTTCAAGTTTAATGAAAGTTTGAAGTGTTTCATGTTTTAAAAATCTGCTTTTAAGTTTAAGTTCTTATTATTCTAAAGTCTTTGTTAAGCTCTCAAAAGGTTTTTAATACTACATTATAAGCTGTTTATGACTTAAACTTTTCAGAACTTCCCAAAGTTTTAAGAAGTTTAAGTCTGTTTTCACCAAAATCACTAAAATATCAAGTTTATGCAAGAATTTCTGGAGCATGGTAAATCTTGGATGGCCATGGGTTAGTGCTTATGTGGATAAGCTATAGGATTGTTTAGAAAGTGATTTGGGTCTTTGAATCATAATCAAAAGCTCTGGATAACTTGTGAGTTTCATTTTACATTTTTTGTCAAAAAGTGCTTATTTACTGTTTGCTGAATTAAACTGCTTATCTCTGCTTATTTATTGTTACTATCTGCTTATTATGTTTGTTTAGGATGTTTAGTGCTTGTTTTGCTTAGTTTATAGTTTGAATCTCAATTGTGCAAATTTTAGCTAAAATCTGTCTTAAATAGGTCATAAGTTAGCACAATCTGCTAGCTTATTAATCTGGCTTATTTGGTGGTTAAAAGTTGTTCATTATGGTTAAAATTAGTTGCTTAACATCTGGTCTTGCTTATTAGTGCTTAAAATAGGAATTTAAAAGCTTTAAAATGGTTTTTGAAATCTTAAAAGGGTGTTTGGCTAGAACAATACTAACCCATGGTTAGTATTGTTTGATCCCATTTGACCCATTTGGGAACTTTGAACATCATTCTTGAGATCTTTAAGTCTGTTTTAAGTTTTTGTTTAAGTTTAAATTTGAGTTTTAAGATATTGTGTATGCATAATATGAATCTGTGGTGTTTTTATATTTTGAAGTTGCATAATCTTTAATTTTGAGTTTTAATTATGTTTGAGTGCTCAAATATGTTTCATTTGGTGTTTTAGATGCTTGCAATATCTGGTTAAAAAGTTTAAGTCACTATTTCATTGTATGCAAGCTTTTCTTAAAATTAAAAAGTCTAGTTTTTCATTTGCAAATTTAGATAAGCTAAAATGAGTTTTAGCTTATGATTTTTCTTGCACAAGTTCATTAGGTATAGGGTTTAATCTGTTTAGCTTATTTTAGATTTATAACCTCTTTTACTAGCTTAAAAATAGGCCTGCACTTTGCCATTTAGCTTTTAGGAAAACATGGAAAAAACTCAGCATATACTGAGTTAAACAACCCTTTTCAATTGTCTTTTTCATAGCTTATCTGAATTTCAAAATGTTTTTTCTTTGCTTCATAGTTCCAGCTTAATCTGTTTGTAGCTTTTAGACCCATAAGGATAGCTTATGGGTCTTATAAATTAGCTTAAAGTTGCCTCATGAGGCTGTTTTTGGTTGTATTTTAGCCAAAGTTCTTGTTTGCTTATTTTAGAGTTTAAGCTGTTAGGTTTGCTTATTTTTAGTTTAGATTTACTTATTAAGTTAGGATTAAGATACTTTCAGCTTATTTTGTTGTTTCATTAGCCAATTTAGTTTTTAAAAGCTTAACAGTTTAGTTAAAGAACACTTAGCTTAAAACTTAGTATTCTGTCACTTTAAGTAGCTCTTTTCCAGCTTATTTGTAAGATTTACAAAAAGTTTTTTTTAAGTTTGTTATTTTAGCTTATTTTATAAGTTTTAAAAAAAGAAAAATAAAAAAAATGTTTTGTAAAAAAGAGAGGTCACAGGGGTCGAACCTGTGACCTCCCCTTTAACATACCAACACATTTAACACCACACCACACTACCACCAGCACCAGTAGGGCCATCTGGTCACTACTTGCACAATTTAATATTTAACCCTTTTAGCCCATTTTAGTATTCAGCCCATTTTAGCTTATAAACAGCTTATTTAGATAAGCTGTTCGACCCAGCTTATTTTTCTTAGGATTAGCTTAGTTCAAGCTACTTTTCATAAATTTTTCAGAATTTTCCCATGTAGTTTAGTATTTTTAATTAATTTTTTAGATTAAAAGTGTTTTTAATTTATAATAAAAAATATAAAAGTCAAAAAAATATAATTCTTTTTTTTAAAATTTTCTTTTATCATTTAGGATTTATAAAAATTAAATTTTCATTTGTAAGGTTAGAATTGTATATAGATTTTAGGTTTTTAAAGAACGGGTTTAGGATCCCGTTAACATTTTTTGTGTTTTAGCCTTATTTGCTTTCGCTTATAGCGTGCCTTTACTTGTTTTTGCATTTTGTTTGTAGAAATAGAATCCAAATCAAATCTTTGATATTCAAGCATAAATTCTCAAACGTTACCTCGATTTTCAAATTCGCACCTCATCGGGACACGACCCGGGAAGGTTTTTAGGGATTTTACTTTGGGTAAAAGTAATCCTTTAAAAAGCCTTACGAAATTCTTATTATTGATATTTTGGGACTACTTATTATATATTTATATTATATACAGTAAGAAATCTTAAAGTGAATCAATTTTTGGCGCCGCTGCCGGGGAGGTTGTGAAACGATTATTGTGTACGTTTGAAGATTAGTGCTTGAAGACCC